>JACEGR010002470.1:0-128411 GCA_014170235.1 Listronotus bonariensis | reverse complement strand
TTGTTTCCATCAGAAAAAGTTGAACGTGAATCAATTATTATAGTCAAAATACAGAGAGTTCTACAAAATGGGGCCAATGCAAATGAAAAATGTACAGAAGAAAGCTCAACAGAAAATAACATGGAAAATCAAGAGGTCGGAGCAAGCAGCAAGAAGACTTTAAAAAACAAGAAAGCGATTGAGAAATCCTGGAGAACTGACCAGAAATGTGAAAAAGTTCAGCGAGAACACGTTTTCAATATAAGGACGAAAAGGAGCTGTCCATGCTCCAAGGCAATGCCAATCCAGTGTTTGAAAAGTTGTACCCATCAATGTCTTAAAATATTAATACGAACGAAAGGGAGATCATATTTAAAAACTTTGGCAACTAAGGATAGCAAAAAGGCGCATTTATTCAAAATCTTGTACAAAAAGTTCACCGAAACGGAGGTATGTGAAAACAAAAATATTTCGGACTGCCAGAAACAAAATTGTTTCAATATTACCTTGAGGTTTTAAATAAGCAAATTAGAGTATGTAGGGAATTTTTCTTTAACCACTTTAAACATTATGCTAAACAGAGAATTTATTATTTCTTTAAAAAAACTATAAGGATAACTCAGGGATTGCTAAGACTCCTTGAAAGGAAAACACGTAAAGAAAGTCTTACCATTAGAAGCTCTAGATGGGGTACTGAAAACATATTGAGTCTTTTCCCCATATAGAGTCTCATTACTGTCGATCAGATCGTGTTAGATTGTATTTAGATCCGTGCTCTCTATTGAAAAAATGTATCGACTATACCTAGAAAGTGACTTTGGTAAAAATTGTCCGGTTAAATCACATAAGTATAGAGAAATTTTTACAAGAGAATATAATTTGGGTTTTCTTCTACCAAAAAAGGATAGATGTGATACCTGCGAGAAATACAAATTAATTGAAAATAAAACTGAAGAAGATAAAAAACATTATGATTTTCACATAAAAAATAAAATCGAAGGAAAAATAGAAAGAGATTTTGATAGAAACACCTACAAATTTGACCAGTCTACTGCTGTTTTATGCTTTGATATGCAAAATGTTTTTGCTCTACCGAAAGCTGAGGTGTCAAATTTTTTTATAAAAAAGTTTTCAGTATTTAATTTAACTGTTCACTGTTCCACAGATAAAATTACCTACTGTGCACTCTGGCATGAAGCCATTTCAGGCCGTAGTGGTAATCACATTGCCAGTGCTCTTATAAAGCTCTTAAACACAATTTCAGAAACTAATCCTAATGTAAATAAGTTTATATTATGGTCGGATTCTTGTGTCCTCAAAACCGCAATTCACACATGGCCTTAGCAATAAAGTATTTCTTACATCTCAATAATCGCGTTAATACAGTTGAACAAAAATTTTCAGAGCCTGACATAGCTTAGTTCAAGAAATCGACCTTGTTCAGTAAATAGAAAAGTATTTAAAGCATAGGGAAATATATAGTCCTGTTTCACTCTTAAGACACCTCACAAATATATTCCTGTCCAAGTTTCTCTTCTTCTTCCTCTTCTTTTCCAAAAATATAGTTTAAAATTCAAAAGTTTTTGGTGCATTTGTCCTCTTGTAACAGCTATCCTGGAACACACTGTATAACATGGTAATGGTCGCTGCATAATTTTGAGCCATCTGTATACAAGTATATAGGTGTCAAAACCAATTGGCCGATTATAGAAAATTAAAAGCATAGTAAATATTTGAGGTGGGGTCCGACGAAAGATGGAAGTGGTGTGCCGGTAGCCTCTGATCTCGTACCGCTCAAATCGGCGCGCTTCTTGCAGTGAATTGCGGGAGAGTACATAGTAGGTTGGTGAATGGGATTAAATGTACGAATTTCCTAAGGACGTCGATTTGGTTTTCATGCCGGTATTTAAATTGACCATGAAAAAAAAAAAACCACAGCTAAAAAATAAAGGTTGACGTGTCCGACCGTTTTCTTTTTCAAGAAAATAAACCATTGAATTTTAAACCAATTTGTTCCAAGCCATGATCTTACACTGTATGTACAGGGTTTTCATTTATATTGTGCCAGCCAATTTCAACGATAACTCAAGAGAATAGAAAAAAAATTGTATAAGAGTTTCACAGATCTTCATCTATTATTTTTTAAGCATAATATAAAAAAACATTAAACACTTAAGAAAAATGAATAAGTAGATTTTTTAAAAAAGAACACCCTTTATTTTATATCATCATTAAAAGGTTCTAAAAGAGCTTTACAAAAATACCAAATTTAATATGCTAATCTTTAATATGAGCACTTTAATCTGAAAACTAGTAGATGTCAGTTTTTTTAGACCTACTTACTACCAAATGTACCCCTAGCACTACCCCTTCCGGGGCTCATGGATACAATGAATATATATCTGCTAGTATTCAGATTTAAATGGTCATATTTCCGAAACTATTTAAGATATGTAGATGTATTAAATATGGTATTCTTGTAAAACTGTTTAAAAGCCCTTTTAATGGTGATCTAATATAGAGGGTGTTCCATTAAAAAATAGTTCTTAAGTTTTTCTTCATGTACTGGTTCACATTTGTTTCTTTTGTTATGCTCAATAATACATAAAAATCTATGAAATTTTTATGCATGAAGTTTTTATCAATTAAATGCTGTTTTGCGTTTTTAAAAATTCCGAGTACTTCCGAAGATATTCGAAAAAAACCGGAATTTTCAATTTTGGTTTCTATTGTTTCCTGGCTATATTTGTTAAGATAATTTAAAATAAAAAACACATTTTCATGGCCACTTTTTCTGCTCTATAATTCAGTGTGATTAAATATTAAATCTGACGTTTCGGCTTCTGGCGACCATCATCAACTTAATTTTTTAAATACGGACCTGATATTTTTTCAATTTAATTAAATCCTTTCATCACTCTTAAAACGCTATATATCGCCACTTTGATATTTGCCGACGTTTCGTACAGACAATTCCATCACCAGGATATTGCATATTTATTTAACCATAATACGGCCCTAAACTACATTTTTAGGTAAAAAGGTAAAAAAAGAATAAACTTATTCATATTTCATAATTTTTTATTGCAACTCATTGATATCTAATAGCGGAAATTACTTTATTAACAGAAACTAACCAGCAGGTACGAATTCAAGGGAGAACTTCATTTAATGTATGGATTGGTATGTGGAGGAACAAAATTATCGGACCTTTGGTTTACGAAGGGACCATAACTTCCGAACGATATCTAAATTTTATTAGGAATGATGTCTTAGACGCCCTAGATAATCAACCTTTGGCAGTATTTCAAGAAATATGGTGGCAGCAAGACGGAGCTCCTGCCCACAATGGAAGGGAAGTAGCTCAATTCCTTTACCATATATTTCCTAATAAATGGTTTTGCAAGATGGCCCGCTAGGAGCCCAGACCTAAGTCTCCTAGATTATTTCCTTTGGGGATATCTTAAGAACCGTTTATTTAAAAATGCACCCCACGACCTTTAAGTACTACGACAAAATTTTATAAGGGAAGTCGCTGCCATTCCAGCGAGAACAATTAATCGAGCTGTATTAAAAATACAAAGCAAAGCAAGAAAATGCATGGAGGCGGAAGGTTATCTCTTTGAACACTTATAATAGTGATTAAATTATGTTTATTTTTAATATGGGCATCAAGATAGTATTACAAATTGTTTATGTAAGCTGATTTGTTGTCTACCTTTTTGTATCTTATGTCTAATATTCATGAAATTTTCGGTTAATAAAGTAATTTCCGCTGTTAGATATCAATAAGTTGCAATAAAAAGATTGCGAATATGTAATAACTTTATTCTTTTTTTACCTTCTTACCTAAAAATGTAGTTTAGGGCCGTATTATGGTGAAATAAATATGCAATATTCTGGTGATGGAATTTTCTGTACGAAACGTCGGCAAATATCAAAGTGCCGATATATAGTGTTTTAAGGGTGATGAAAGGATTTAATTAAATTGAAAAAATATCAGGTCCGTATTTAAAAAAATTAAGTTGATGATGGTCGCCAGAAGCCCGAAACGTCAGATTCAATATTTAATCACACTGAATTATAGAGCAGAAAAAGTGGCCATGAAAACCTGTTTTTCATTTTAAGTTATCTTAACAAATATAGCCAGGAAACAATAGAAACCAAAATTGAAAATTCCGGTTTTTTCGAATATCTTCGGAAGTACTCGGAATTTTTTAAAACGCAAAACGGTATTTTATTGAGCATCAAATTGCGCAACTTTTCCTCCATTTAACCGATCCTGTATCTCTTACGGTTTCCAAAATCCCAATGATGAGCGTCGAATTCGAGCCACCCTGTATGTACAATGATTTGTGGAAAAATTGGGCATTATTTGACACCTTTCTAATTGTACAGGGTTCTGATGTGTGAGTAACGGTATATTATAATATCAGTTTGTTAAATGGAACTAGTAGCATAGATAATATTTAAATTACGTGGGTATGTCTTTAATTAATACTTTTTTAACTTACAAAAAGCTTTGCAAATTGCAATGGTCTCCAGTATACCAATAAGTGGACAAACTATTATACCAGTCCCCAAGTTTGAAACCATATCGAAGAAGCTTGTATGTATTTCAGTGTCATTTACTACTGTAGTAAATCCAAAAGGTGGTGGCTGAACACTTGGTAAACCTGCTGGAACGTAGCCTATTAAATTAAAGGGAGAATCGCCTAAAAAATATTATGAAGAAATAAGTTGGTTAATGAGAACAGTTACCTAAAAGGAATTTGTGAAACACTAAAGAAAATTACTGAAAAAATCCCTACATTGGTGGTAGCTTTATGTTTTGGGGTCGTTAAATCTGAATCCGGCGGGTCAATTTTACCACGTATTCGGATTGAGCGACCCACAAAACCTCCAGATATCATAGTTTTGGTCCATTTACAATAGATGATTTGCGACCTTGATATTACCTTAATCTCAACAAAGTGTCAATTTGGCCAGGAATTTGGATTCAGCGATTCCAAAAACATAAAAATACCACAATTGTGGTATATTATCGATGAATTTTGATGATCGGAAAAACGGTCGATTTTTGTGATCCACATCATTTTGCATAGTAAATTGATTTTTTCGTTGCAGTTAAAAGACAATAGTCAATTATGTGTTATGCAATATAAATTGTTTTGGATAATTATAAATTAAACATATTAAAAAAGTCTACAGTAAAGCGATCCGGTTTATATAAAGAGAATGTTTAAATATATAGTAGGTACATTATATACCGAGGTGAAAAATATTTAATAACTGTCAAGAGAAAAGGATGGCTAAAGGTTTGGCCACACATGACAGCAACGAGCCCGCAGCCGTGTGCCTCGCTGCTGAAATCTTGGGGGATGCGGTGCAAAAAGATTTGTGATTAATAAAATTGCAGTAATATGAATCTGTTATAATACGTTTTTAATTACACCTGATCGTAAAATAAACCTGGATAAATAAGGTAACATAGTTTGGTAAACCTGGTGGAACGTCGCCTAATAAACTAAAGGGAGAATCGCCTAAAAAAATATTATACAGAAATAAGTTGGTTAATGAAAACAGTTACCTAAAGGAATTTGTGGAACACTAAAGAAATTTACTGAAAAAAATTCCCTACACTGGTTAACTTATACCGTTTTAACCATAAAAATTAACTGTGACTAGCAAAGCCTTATGTTTACTTGGGGTAGACCAAATTTTCACCCATACTTTTTAACCTAATGTTCAAAAAGTATTAAAATTTGTTACTTTAATATGACCAGTCTCAAATGGGGTAAATTAAAAACAATTTTATGTGGTGTAAACAACACGTCAGTTATTTTTGTTTTGGCTTTCTTTTTTACATTTTATATTCGCAAAAAATCAGCGTATTTCAATAATAACCTATAAACTTTTCGTTATATTTAGGTTTCTTAAAATAAAGTATTTTTGCACTGCTAACCTAAGAAATTGCTATTATTTACTTTATTTTCCTTATGAGAAGTAATATTTCTTACCATAGGTAAATAGTAAATAATCATAATTAAAAAAACCTATGTCAATAATGAGAACAATTCTTATATATATATCAAAATTTGACACATGCTAAATTTTGACAAAAATAGGGCCAATCTAATAAGAGACAAGCTCCAGTCTGCTTGATATTCCGATACATTTAACAAATTGTTAGGAAATTACAAATGCCAAAATTAAAATTTTTAATCTATTAATGTTAGCAGTGAAGAAAATTCTATATATACCTCGGTTGAGAAAGCTATTACTTACCTCGCACAATATATACCCATGCGCTACGCGCCTCAGGATATAAAAATGCTCGGTAAGTAATAGCCACTTTTCACCGTAGGTATATATTATACTATTTTTTTGCAAAAATATTTAAAGATTACATTAAAAACTAAGATAAAGTTGAACACTAGCAGGTGGAGTTAAGTAAATAATGTCTGCATGTAAACATTTCGGATGGGATGAATAATCGGGATCGCTTTGTTGTTGCTTTAGATCGTCTCGCATTTGCAAAAATTTTGCATTGAACATTTTGAATTGGCAATACGTAAATATTAAGTTATCCTTTGCTACTAAAAGTAAATTGATTAAATTGATTCACAAATTAGGCAGGTAAAAAAATGTTTAGTAAAAATATAGGTCATCGAATTAGTCCGCGGATCTAATGTTTTCCCTGAGTAAACTAAGCTATTGATAGAGCTTTGATAGAGCTTATTATTTGGTTTTATCAATGGCTAAAAAATAAAAGTGATTTTAATATTTGCTTTTCTTCTTCAATAATTCAGAATCACGTGTGCATCTTTGATTAATTTTGATGATCTGACCTTGAAAAGACCTTATCTTTGACCTGATTGGGTAAATTTGACCTTGGATGCAAATTCAGCGCGACCCCAAAAATACAACTTTTTTTACTTGTTGGACTGTGATTGACCTCAAAGAGACTTTGACCATGACCTGATAGGGTCAAACCGACCGCAGATTTAGATTCAGCAACCCGAAAAACATAAAGATACTTCGGTCTGCTCTTCCGGACCATTCACTTTTTTTGTGGGGCTGTGTAATTATTAAAAATTGAGTTTCCATCGGATCGTCTCTAGATTGAAGAATTTTAAGAAAACTAACTTTTTGTTTTAAATTTTGTAACTTACTTAAAAAGTATAAAAAACCTTATTATTGCAGAGCATCCTCTGAAGGTGTCTAGGAACCAATTTTTCATTGTCAAAAGTTAAAGTAAAAAAGGTCGATTTTTCTGATCCACCTCATTTTGCATTGTATTTTTTTTGTTGCAGTTAAAAGACAATAGTCAATTATGTGTTATGCAATATAAATTGTTTTGGATAATTACAAATTAACCATATTAAAAACATCTACAGTAAAGCGATTCGGGTTATATAGACAGAATGTTTTAATCGTTGGTATATTAAATACCGAGGTGAAAAATATTGTATTACTCTCGACAGAAACGAAGGCTAAAGGTCTGGCCATACATAACCGCAACGAGCCCGCAGCCGTGTGTCTCAATGGTGAAATGTAGGGGATGCGGTGCAAATTTTTTTTGTATTTAATAAAATTGCAGTAATATGAATCTGTTATACTATGCTTTAAATTACACCTGATCGTAAAATAAATCTTGACAAATAAGGTAATACAGTTTAACCTTTACCACACTCGAAGTGTAGATAAAAAGAAACAGAGATAAGTATGAAATTTTGTATTATCTAAACAATGAAATATACATACATATACACAAAATGGACTTAGTTTGGCAAAACTGCTTTTTATATTTTTAAGGGCATGAAAAGTGCCTTGGAATTGTTCCGAAATAATCTGGCCAACGTTCCTCTATCATTGTGAATTCGGGCTCGGTGCGGCCCTGGTGCGGTTTTGTGCGGTCAAGCCATGTACAGACTTGGATACAATCGGGACAACATTGTCAGCCGACTGTATCTTATTCAAAAAAATTTTCATCAACCAACCAACCAACATTTGCAGATACAAGTGTTTCGCGTCCACACTAGTTTTAAAGTTCGTACAAACGTGCCGATGTTTTCCATATTAAATGGAAAACAGGCGACTTGACGATTTCTTGGATGAAAACGCCCACCGATGTTGCCATGGCGTTTGCAACAAGTCGGCCGACCGATGTGCAACATTTAAGATACAGTCGGCCAACAAATGTTTTCGCCGATTGTATCGAAGTCTGTACGTGGCTTCAGACCTTAACCAGGCGCGTAGCGCCGAGTTTAACTATTTCTCGAGGCAGTAATGAAACTCTATACCGAGGTTTGTATACTACTTTATTTTATAAATATGTTCTTTTTAATTTCTCCTTTTTTTTGAAAAAAGTAAGAGTTAGAAAAATGACACTTTGGAATTTTTAAAAAGTCGGAAATATAAACATTATTATACAGATGATTGTAAATAAAGGCATTTTCGACATTATCGCAAACTTGCAAAAGAATATTTATATTAAAAAGAGAGGTGAAAAAACTTTTTCATTAAAGACTTATATAACTGAAAAATTTTACTTACCATTTAGGTGAAAAGAATATCCGATAAATCCACAGATAACTACAATTATAGCATTTCTCGCAGTAGAAAAGAGCCAAATAAATTTATTTATGAAGAGTTGCAATTTGGATGGTTCTCCTTTTGAAGGACCAACCTTTAATTGTCCCACTATCTAAAATAATTATGTATTCAATTTAAATTGTACCAAAAATAATAATATCATAATCTCGAAAGTAAGGAAAATTCGGAGAGGACCTGGTGTAGTGTGTATGGTCCCAGCAAATGACTTATAATAGAATATCCGAATAGGAAGCGACTTTTACCCATCGGCTTACCACATAAAAACTTTTTTTAATAGGGTACATAAATAAATGGGTTGCCTAAAAAATATTATTAAGGGTATATTTAACTTCAGAAAATATTCTTAATATTTTATTATATCCTTTATAATGGTATTATTTATTAAAATATATGCTGGTATTAGTTATTAAAATATGCATTTTTTAATAATAAAAACTATGGCAAAAATTTATCATTATTTTCTAAAGTTTAAAATTTTAAAATTTACCACGGTTTTATTTATAAAATTATAGAAGAATACTGAAAGATTAGCTGAGATACTGTCATGTAGAATTAAAAAAAAAACGGGTGACTTAAAAATTTGTAAAAATTATTATTTTTTAAATGATGAACATATCTTTAATAATAATCATTTTTTAGGGAAACAAATGATCATACCTATATTTGATTTAAAATAGATTTCAGCCAGTAAAAAGATGGTTAAAGGGTCGCTTCCCAATAGATTCTTAGGCTATTGTATTTTATTTAATAATTTTGCAATTTTTTCATAGTAATCCTTCTGTAGTCTGTTAAATAGATTGCCAAAACAAAAGAACATCGCAACTTTGCAAAAAATAAAATACATTTTCAATTTTCAAGGGGAATTAATTTTTATATGTATATATTTTTTAATTTATTGTCTTTTATTATTTATTTTAAATTTTAAATTTATGTTCACTTAAAAACATACCGTTTGCCCCTCACTGCCAAAATACATTTTCATAAATATTACAGAAATATAATAACTAACACAATTTAATTAAGCTCTTTTTGGTAGGGGAGCCCAAGAGGGGATTTCGGGATTCACTACAGTGCGGCAGATTAATATACCGGAGGATACCTTGTACCCGGTTAAGTACCTCCACCAAATATAAGGTGAACAAGGCCAATGGTAAAAAAACAAAAATATTTACTTCAGAAATTATCCAGCGCGTCAGATTAAAATAGGGTAAGTAAATTACATTCTAAACAGTGTATATTCTGCTTATCTCAAAATTTGAAAGTGACCTAAAGAAAACGGAGGCCTACAAAGTTGTAAAAAAAACAATATTTTGACATTCTTGAGCGTGGCATTTTTTATTTTTATTTTGAAAAAATATTTTAGGAGTAACGAAAAATATATAATCCGATACCATCCGAATAATTTCCACAGCCGAAATAATAACAGTATTTTTATGACTTATTTAAAAATCTATAGCAGCTTTCCCAAATATGAAAAGGTATACATTATACAACGTTTTTTTCTTCTTATCATCAAAGCTTTGCAACCAAGTAGGTCTTTATGACGCTCGAGTAAATCTTCATTTAGCATCGTGGGCTCCCCTACTGTTTGACTTCAGCAGCGTATTATAAAAATAGAACACATATAGGTGGGTCCATATTTAATTCATTCTGAAAGCGATGCCGCCAAGAACACAAAAAATGGTAAAGTAAACAAACCCTTTAGAATGCACATAGCCTCGGACAGATTTTTAGATAAATAATAAAAAATATATTGCTAAAACACGTATCACCCTACTTACAAAACATTATCTTATTTCGCCTCTGTCCTACTATAAAACCGGTGGCATGTAGCGTGGTACTAGAAACTCGTCGGGTTAAATATTTTTTACTGCAATAACTCATTGTTTACAAAAAAGTTTCTTACTTTCTTTTTGTGTACTTGGCGGCATCGCTTTTAGAATGAATTAAATGTGGACCCATTTTTACCATTTTGATACCTTGTATATTATTGGTGATTCATAAACCACAAGTGCAAAAGCATATAGAAGTCCGTCGAAAAAGTTATATTGACAAAAATTGTTAAATTCAACAAAACTTATAGTATTGCAAAAGGCAAGAAAAACTTCAATGTATTGTTTACAATTTTTTTTACAAAAACCGAAATTTACATACTATTAAATAGTATAAAATTAAACTTATAATAATTTTTATACTAACCTACTTTAATACTTACTCTCATTATAAGTAGAACAGCTATACAGCAAACCCCCAAGACAGTATCCCATGCGTTTGTATTATGGATCTCTTGAAAAATATTTTTCCACATATCAGTAAACACTGAACCAGGAGCATGGATTCCAAGAATATCTCTGATTTGTGATGTTAAAATAATTAAAGCTACAGCTGAGGTGAAACCGGAGGAAACTGGACCGGAGATAAAGTCTATAAGAAATCCTGCAAAAAAATATATAATTGTTACAGAGCATCCAGGTTAGTTTATATTTACAACTTAATAATAATTAAAAACTGTTGTGTGAACGGTAGTTCTAATAATACAATAAACTGTTTATCTCCGGCACTGAACAACATGGCCGAAAAATGGGAGATGTGACGTCATAACACGTCAAAGCAATATGGCCGAATGTCGCGACCCTATATAGACCCAGGGTTAGTTTATATTTATAAGGTTGCGACACATCCTCAACTTTTAGGCGGTTCGAGATCGGGAACGCAAGGAAGGGCACTCCACGGAGAAAAGTTGGCAAGACTGGGTAAAATCAAAGCTGATGATCAATCCAGTGGCGTCTAGAATTTGCGCATTTTATTTTGCATTGTTTTGGAAGTGATATTTTTGAAAGATGTAATTTCAAATGTTTTTTATTTAAAGTGAAGGAATTTAAAACTTAATAATAATTAAAAAATGTTGTGTAAACGGTTGTTCTAATAATACAATAAACTGTATATCTCCGGCAGGTCCGGTGATAGCTTAGCGGGTAAGGCGTTACGTTGTTGAGCGCACAACGGACGTGAGGTGGGTTCGAATCCTGCGGAGGCCAAATACTTATTTATAAGTTGGTCGGAAATTTAGTGGTTAGCTCAACATCAGACGGACAAAGTGCAAAATGTATCGACGCTGAAGGCCACCAAAGGACCAGGGCGCCGGAACACACTTTGCCGTGTCCTGCGCAACCGTAGACATGCGGACCCCACTCAGTTGGTAGGTTCAGTAGTGCCCCCTGGGTGGGGACGAGGTCTTAAGTTGTCGCTCATAGGACCGTGGTTCGGAACCCACGTTAAGCTGTAGGTCCCGTCTGGCTGACATCACCCAGACGTAAAAGACAGGGCGCACAATACGCCGAGCGGCTTCAGTGCATGGGTTATCCCGGCCCTATTCTAATCTAATCTAATCTAATCTAATCTAATATCTCCGGCACTAAACAACATGGCCGAAAAATGGGAGATGTGACGTCATAACACGTCAAAGCAATATGGCCGAATGTCGCGACCCTATATAGACCAGTAAAATGATATTTGCAACTTATAATTAATGCTATAACAGACTGTGATGGCTTATCGGTAATATAGGAGTCTTATTTGAGTCTCGTGGTAACAAACTCCCTCTTACCTTGCTGAAGATACCCACGGTACGTTAGTACACTAATGTAAAAATTAAGGGATACAAAAAAACTTTTTTTTTTTTTGACTTTTTTAAGTGGCTATATATCGCTTAAAAATTATCGTACTGAAATAAAAAAAAGCATTTTAAAGCTTAAAGCTTAAAGTTTTTAGTTTTAAGATCCCACATTTTTTAAAACAATGTCTGCTGCGCAACCCTTATAAATACCAAAAAAAAATTTTTAATAAATTTTTTCGGTTCTTTTTTTTTGGTCTAAAAACTTGGATTTTTTTAACTTAACCACTATATGGAACGAATAACTTGTTCATCAGCTTTAATTTTCTTTTTTTCACAGTTCAGCAACCGCTAATGGCACAAAAAAATTAGGGAGGGTTTTAAAATTTAAATAAATATTCTACAATAATCGGCTATGGTTTTTGAAAAAAAAAAACGTTTATTTTTTTATTTTTTACGTTAATTTCAAAAATCAGTAAAATCTGGGCTTTTTGTGGCTTTTGGTATAATCAGGCGCTAAATGAAAAATATCTAGAAAACCAGTAATATTAAGTGTGCGTTTTACAGTCCACTATGTCTAAAAAACTCTACAAAGTTTCGATTTAATCCACCAAGCCAAGTTTTTGTTTCATTCGATCGAATATTTGAGAAAAAAATCAAGGATTACGATTTTGATTTTCTTACAGCCCAACGGGGAAGCATGGCAAGAAAGCCTTTCTGTAAGCAAAGAACCAATAATGCTTAGATGTTGTGACGGACACCATTCACCAGATATAAAAGCAATATTCCATGGAGGGTTGGATTTCGAATAGATACAAAGTGTATCAATAAGAAAAGAAACAATTGTGTATGTGTGTAAGTGTATAAATTAAAAAAGAAAAAAATATGAAAGTAAAATTTAAGAGTTTTTTAAGCTTCCCTGGCTATAGATATAATGTGTTTACGCGAGAAAGGTTCAGAAAGGTCAAATGTGACGACCACAAGACTAAATCTCTCTTTGCCCTAAAGAACTTTAGTGCTCATTAATAAGGGATGTTTTTGATGACTTTTTCGCGACATTGATACTCATGATACGTTTTAAATGCATTGGATAAAGTTCTTTTTTCAATCAAATATTAAAGTCTTGATTAATTATTAAAGAGATTGGTTTGAAAACCTAAAAACTGAAATAAAGGAAAATATCGTCATTAAACTATAAATGGAACTGGTTGTGGAAGGAAGAAGGGCGTTGATGTAAAGAAGAAAGAAAGTTGTTGTCAGTACTAAGCTTGGTGAAATCTTAAGTGGTCATCCACTTACCGTGTATGATATAAATTTAGTTTTTATAAACACGTTTTCCAATTTTTCCACAAACTTATGCCATAGGTTTTTATTTACCTATTATTCAAGTATCATATACCTATATAAATTTATAAATAAATCGTAGTAATTTTATATTAGTTTTTCTTTAGCCAAGCACGCTAGCTTCGTCCAATTTATTATTGTAAGTGTTTTTATTAAAACTCCAATTTGTTTTTATAAAGCAAAACAAATTAATTATTTTGGTAGCAGATGAATAAACAAATGAATTCGCCACAAGTCTTTGTACTATTATTGTCTGAAGTTCAAGAGCGAACAAATTATGGCAAACTTCCTATTACAATACCGTTATTTGTAATGAGCACGATTAATTAATTTGATATAATTTGATTTGACATGACGAATAAAAAAACTACCAGGTGTGAAATAATAGGTAGAATCCTAGCATAACATATTCTATTTTTAAGATATCCATCAGATGATATATCACATTTACAGGTTTAGCTAAGTGAAAAGGTATATAGGATAGTAAAGCAACAAAGCGGGACCGATGCACAGTGCGTTGAGAGATAGGGACTTCGGGACAAAAATCGTAATAGTCTTATTGAACTAAAATAGTTCTTTTAATAATAATTAAGTAGGGTATAATGCTCTGCTAATAACGGAAAACAATACTGTAATAATTATTATACATATAATTATTTATTACACATATTATCCCAGCAAACACTATTTGCCGGCAATATACATTTTTCATATTGGCATGGATTTTTGAAGGCAAACCTTCAACGCATATTCATACTTTTCAAACCACATTATTAATATTGGTATTTGACTAACATTAGAGCAATTTTTTGATATGTTGTATTTATAATGGCAGCTAAACAACATTATTTTATGTTTTTTACCTAATTTAAAGGAAATGACCTTTTCATAACATTTTATTGTTACAAATTATGCAAATAAAAATTAGGTCAAACAAAATTTTTATTATATTTTTTTGAGAGAATAAAAATAAAATGATGGTAAAATTAGCTATGTTAATTGCGACCGAAGCTGATATATTCAAATTTCCCGCTTAGTCGAAATACAAGATTTGACGATTTTGACAGATGAAGAAAAATTGCTTTTGTTTGACCGCTTTGTACATTTTTTTGTTTTTTACGTGGTTTTCTAGCTTTTTAGTTTCTTTTTAAGGAAAAGAGTTTTTTAATAGACATAATTAAGTGTATTCATTACCTAATTAGTGTGTGTTGTGTGATTAATTGGTGATGGCTAGTCGAGAAGGCGACTTATTCAAGTAAACTGTTAGGAGCTGTAAACGTTTTGTTTAAAACCTTTTAAGTTTGTAGTTACTTAAAAAAATAATATGAAATTAGGTAGGGAGTTGCCTTATTAAAAGTTTTAAAGACGTGTTAATAAAAAATATTATATATATTTAATAATTTTTTTGACATGTAACTCCTTTTAAATATTTCTCCCTATGATTTGGATCTAAAAATTGAGTGCAAGTGTCCCTTGAATACTTACTATTTTAAAGTGTTTTGTTTTGATTTACTATCTTTTTTTTTTTTAATTGTATTACATACCTTTCATTTTTATAGTTTATTGTTACAGTATAAAAATTTATATTATATAATTTTTTTAATAATAAAGTTTTCCTGCCTTTTTTCGATTACAACGTTCTAAATATGTTATTTAACTTTTGGGACATTCAACTTATAAATCTTGCAATACTTAATTAATGATAAATATCCTAAACGCATTTTTTCATCACAACTTATTAATGATGGATGCCATCACAGTATCTGCAACACGTGACCCAATAATGGTCAATTGCCCACTTTCGTGTCTTTTTAATACCTTTTTGCCAGTGCCTTGCCACTAAAGAGTGTTGGCAATGCCAGTAAATTAAATGTACATGGCCCGCAAAATATGGCTTTCTGGCCTTTTTTCCATACTGTGCAGTGTGTCATCTTTTTAACATGCAGAAAGGATTTATTTAATCTGTACCTGTTGGTATTCTACACGCGTTAGACCATCTCTTTTTCACGCATTGCCTGTGTACCTTTTGACTTAGCTGATGCTGTAGGCTAAGCCTAAGTTCTATTGCTACCTTTTTTACTAATGAGAGCGTATCATTAAAACATAAAGGCGGGCAAAATTGTCCGGGAAAGTCTAATATTTAGAGAAGTTGTAGCGTTTCCAAACGTAAATCTTCAAATGCGCAATGAAGTAGAGGGGGCTTAGCCCTTCCCAGTATAATAATTAGCCTCCCAAAATCAAAGTACATTTAAAATATGTTTCTTTTGGAATATGTGTGTTTCCTAACTACGGTACGAAACTTAAGGGGTGATTTTTTATGTCTTTTAATAAAAAAAAGCTCCTATAAAAACACTTGGGCTTGCTAAATTTCCGAGATAAAGGACGTTAAAGTTAAAAAAAAACTAGGTATTTTTAAATGTCCTTAAAATCCTTTAACCGATTTAGATACAATTTGTTTCACCTATTTATAATGTCCTAAGGCGCCTATAAAGCTCTGTCTAGAATAAGATTATTGGGTCCAGTAGCTTCTTGGTGGGCACGACAGTCAATATTATTGAGAAAAAAAGTACGCCATAGACTTTTTATGGGATCTTTTAATTTTTTCTGATAACGAGTAAAAATCCAACTTTTTTAGTTTCCTGTTTTTTCTTCATATCTAACTTCGTTTTCGAGAAAAAATATTAAAACCACTTTAAAGTAAAAAATATAAAACTTAATTAAAAGTCATTGGCGTACTTCTTTTTATTAATAATATTGGCTCTGGTGCCTACTGAGACGCTATTGAATCCTAGACCACATAATCATAAGCTAGGTTAAGTTTTACAAGCACTTTTGTAGAATAAATAAGTGTACCGAATATCATCTAAAGCGGTTAAAGGATTCTTAAGATATTTAAAAAATTCTGACTTTTCTTAAAAACTTTAACGCCATGTATCTCAAAAATGAGGCAAGTCTGGATATATGATTTTAGAAACTTTTTTTTACTAAAAGATATACAAAATCCCCCCCATTAGTTTCGTACCGTAGTTAGCATACATGTTATATTAAATTCATAAAATTTATTAATTAAATAATTACATTTTCACCAAACTTAGTTACCTTGCAATTAAAAACATTAAGAAAATAACGACTTATACAATTTTCTTAATTACTTTATTACTAATAACTCATTACCTATGTTAGACTTTGATTCAAAAAAATGATAACTATTAAAAAGTGTGAATCAATTCTTATTAATTATTATACAGTTAAAAAAAAATAAGGGGAAATACAAAAATATTTTAAAGTATCTAAGATACCCTAAAATGTATTTTATCTTTTAACTGAAGCCCATATAAAAACATGCAATTAACTTTTAATCTTGATAATGGGTTCGCCTAGTGTCATTCTAAGTCCGTTTTCTAGTTTTCTTTTACGATTTTCGCTTTGGCCATCCATTTTTTGTACAATAGTAAGGATTGTTTTGAGTTTATACTTTGAATTTTAGGAGTTTTGTTTAAAAAAAATTACACACGATTTTTAAAGTAAATACCTTAACCTTTACAACACCTTGTATATTAGCAAAAAACAGCAAAATAAACCTATTATTATCTATATAATAGCTCAGTACCCACCTAATCCAAAGATCCCCATAAGAACTTGGACAACTCCTGTTAAAAAACACAAGAGAATGGCGTGCTCAGCTCCCATTCCCCTAATAGCTTGAAACGTCAAGAGTGACGAAATGGCAGTGGGTCCCACAGGAACATCTTTACAGCTTCCAAAGAATATATACACGATGGCTCCAAGAAATGATCCGTAGAGACCATATTGGGTGGGTAAACCAGCGATACCACTAAAATTAAAGTTAAAATATTAAGGTATTGACAAATTTTTTTTTTTTTCATGGATCACTCAACTTGTATTCATCCAAGTGCGAAATTATTCTGTCCTTAATAAAAAAAAACAATAAAATATATATAAATCCAAGTGTTTTATTAGTCACTATTTTATTATTTTAAATAAAAGAAATATTTGAGTAATAATAATTATTATTATTTCTGCAATTTACTCCTTTTTTAATAATTCTTTAAATATTTTAAAGTAACGTGTTTTATAATGTTATTCATGGCCCCCATGCTAAAATAGTATCAATAACTTCATATAATTAAAAAGCTCTTCTATTCAGGTAACTCCAATTTTAAAAATTAATATATTGGTATACCACTTACGTAGGGTGTTCGAAAAGTTTTGAGATATACGTACATTTATTTGATTTTTTCAAAATTATTTTCACCACATTGAATACACTTTTCCATTCTAACAAATCAGTCACTGAAAATAGCTTTCCACTTTTCATTTAAAATTTCAGCGCATATTTTATCCCAGGCCTCCAGTAGCGCGTCTTCTGTTTTAAACTTTTGTCCTTTCAGTTGGCTCTTGACAAAAGGAAACAACCCAAAGTCACACGGCGCCAAGTCGGGGCTATAAGGCAGATGTTCCAAAAGTCTCAAGCCTGCATCTGTCAAAAATTGACTGGTAAGTTCAGCTCGATGAGGTGGGGCATTGTCATGATGAAGGTATCAGCTAGCGAGTTGCGAGTTTGGGCGAATCACTATTAACTTTTCTATAAGTTTTGAAAGGCATACTGTAGTATACCAGAGAGTATATACGGTCTTCTGTTCTCGGAGCACAACATGTTCAATTATTCCTCTTGAACCAAAGAAAACAACTATGATTATTTTTTTCACAGATCTTGATTTGCGAACTTTGGTCGGAGTTTCTTCACCTTCGAGAACCCATATCTTATTCTGTTGTTTAGTTGGGACGTCGTAATAATAAAGATAAGTTTCATCTCCCGTGACGATCGACACTATGTCTTTAGATTTACCCTCCTGGAATTTGGACATCATTTTTTTACACCAATTCACTCTTTGTGTCTGCTGCTCGGGAGTTAACTTGTGTGGAACCCAAAGAGTACAAATTTTTCTAAAACCCAAGTGCTCACGTATGATCGTGTGTAATGTTGCTAAACTAATGTTCAATGTCTCTTCTAACTGTCGATAGGTAATTCGTCGGTTTGTTTCTATAGCTTTTTGGACGGCAGATATGTTTTCTGGGGTAACTACTTCACACGGTCGACCCGAGCGTGAGGCGTCTTCAAGCGAAAACGAGTACCGCTGAAATTGTTTGTACCATCTGTATATAACGAGATGGACAGTCATCACCAAGTATAGGCTTCATTTCTTCTAAACACTGTTCTTGAAATAACCCACATGAAAAGTTATATTTCAAAATTGCACGGCACTCGATATTCGTCCATGACGCCATTGCGCTAAAATCGCTGGACACAAACTGGCGCAAAACTGATAGTTTACTAATAACTATATAGGACTACGACTTGCATGACATGTACAAACACAAAACATTAATGTTACTTTCCTGCACCATTTAGTTACAAAGTATCTCAAAACTTACTGAACACCCTACGTATTAGGAAATAATATGCTATGTTCAATGTTTTTTTAGTTGTTTATTTTGGCGTTTCTTTGCCAATATATACATGGCAAGTTGGTGCTCTTGTATGCAAACATTTGGTTTTTTGATGACGTAGCTGTGTTGAACTTACAGCGTTCGTACTTTATTAAAAATATATATTATTGTTGACGTTTATAGGCGTGTGAGTTATACAGTGTGTCCACGTAAGTTGGCGTCATATGAGAAGCTTTTTAATTATTGATTATATTTTTTTTATCAAAAGTTCTCTCTATAAGGCAATTATTGATAATCAAATTGTATTAGTTATGGAGGTTTGGATAAACATGTAATTTTTGCTTAAAAGAAAAGTACCTGCTTTTTTGCTAATATCAAAAATGGTTATAAAGAAAAGAAGTTTAGAATTCAAAAATAACTCTCAAATATACAATTTTGTATATTTACAGGAAAAACTTTTCTTTTTATTTTCATGCGATATAGGTAAAAATTTAGGTTTGAACATAAGAGCGCTGTCTTAATTTGAGTAAATTGTAAAAATTTAAGGGTTTTTAAATTTATTAGTACAATAAATGTATTGCATCAATGTAAAAGTCTAAATTTTTACTGTTATAGCACAGAAAAAATACTTGTTTAAAAAGTGTTTTCTTCTGCGTAATTAACGCACAATAACAATTTTCAATATTAGCAAAAATACAGGTCCTTTATTCCTTTGCAAAAATTATATTTTTAGTATAGTTTTCATATGACGCCAACTTGCGTAGACACACCGTATAAGCTGTTAAAATAAATGACTTAGGCCGCTTTCAGACGGGCGATTTTTGCAGTCGAAGTTGACCGCAAAAAGTCGATCGTTTGTGGTTGATTGTCGCTACCTGCAGTTGTCATTTACAAACCATGGATAAAGCGATTCCTTTTCATACGGGCGTTTTTCGACTGAAACCGAACTTCTGCCGCTGATTGTCGACGATCCCGTCGACTGACTACACGTTAGTTACGACTACAGTTGTAGTCGAAATTGGCGACAAGACGCCGATATTTTTGTAGTCAACTTCGACTTCAAAAAGTCGCCCGTCTGAAAGCGGCCTTAGATTTGAGAATACCCTGTGACATACGTACTAAAATGTCTACATACCTGTATGCTAAACCCTGTGGTATAACCATAAGACCAACAGTAATACCAGCCAAAATATCACCTATCGCAGAAGATTTGTCGTATTTTGGCAGCCAACCTATGATGGGTATTTTCTTGTAAAGTGTTTTCTTTGTTAGTTTGTTGGACGCCTTTCGTTGGACCCATGGTATACAAGACTTAACTTTTTCTACTGTTGATGATTTTTTATGTGGTTCATTTATTACTGAAATTAAAATAAAAACACAGTGCTTAATATTTTTTATTAAATTGTTTTTCATAGGCAATGCGTAAAAGGATAAGGGCTATGCATATTTTATAAAGAAGAAAATTAAAGATTATAAAAAAATATACATAAAATCAAGAAGTGTTTTACAAAAACCCTATAAGTCACTTTTTTTTAATGAACTCATATGAGTTGTGAATGGCCGACTTGTTATCTGTCTTGCATAAAAATATATTCATTAAAACTATCGCAGTCAGATATACAGTGTGTTCATTTAAAAAGTTATCATTTTGTTATCTGAGAAAAGAGACAGATTTACGAAAAACGCCGAAACACGTCAAGATACTTAATATTAGTTATTAAGGAGCAACGTTTTTTACAAAAATCACCCTATACCCCCTAGCCACCAGGGCCCCCACCCCAAAATTCTTAAATGGGAAGGAAGGTCGAGTGATTATTTTAAAGCTCCTGACGAGTCCTTTATAGCCCTAGAATATTAAGTCAATATCTTGACCTACTACAAAATGGCGGTAATTACTCAAATTGGGATGGCTATATTTCCGAAACTACTAAAGTAAATTATACTTAATGGGCATTTTATTAAAGCCCTTTTAAAGATCTCTTTATTGGTAATATAATACACAGGTTGCTTCATTAAAAAAATATACACTTTTTATCCTACCCTGTATAATATCACTAGTATTACGATTAAAACGATATTTAAAAGAGCTTTAAGAAAATACTACATTAAGTACATCTAACTTTATTAGTTTCGGAGATACGGCCATCTTAATCAGGTATTTGGTAAACATTTAAAGTACCCAAGCAGCAAGCTGACGTCCTTATGACGTTATTTTTGGTCATAGGACGTCATCAGACCAAAATTATGACGTCATTTTAATGAAGTGTTTTTGACGCCGTTGAAGTGACGTCTCTTCGACGTCATTTTTTCGTTATACTAGCTCATAAAAATCTAATGACGTCATGTTTAGAAAACCCGCCACAAAAATTTTGTGACATTAAATGATTTGTTTCAAAATCCAACCAAAATATCATATGCCAGAAAAATAAGACTAATAATTTTACAAAATTGAAATAGGAAAAAACTCTACCGATAGATGGCGGACAATAAACTACTACGTTTATTTAACATCTTCGTTTTTTATTGCCCACATTGTACCGATAAGACCAAAATAGGTCGAGACCGGTCTGCGGTTGGTAATCTCAATTAGCTTTGAAGAAATATCTTCGGCTAGTGCAAAAATCTGCATCTCCAGGTTGGACAGTGTCCCGAGAACGAACTTCAATCGATGATATTAATGCTGAAAGGTTCCTCGAAATACTAATTATTATAAAACTAATATAAATAAATAGTGCCACTAATGTAGCAAAAATGAAAAATAAAGTATATTTTCCATAGAAACATTTGTTTGTTTTATGGTGAGGAGAGGGGCTAAAGGGGCTTGTTTGGATTCTACACAAAGCCTTAAAAATATACCCCCAGAGTCAGCCTTTATGGCTGTGTAAAAAAGCAAATGAGAAAGAAATATGACAAGAGTATATTCTATCGCTTTTGGTCCTTGGTAACCAGTATGATTATGCACAGTTAAAGTTTATTGCTTTTTAAGCATGCGATTGTTTTCACAGCTAAAAGGCAAGGCTGCCTCTAATAGGTATGTTCTTCAGTGTTAGAAAAACGTCAACGTCGTGTGACGTCACACTGAATGCGCGTATAGCAAAACGAAACAGATTTCGAACTTAGATCTTAATTAAAAATATAATACTTGGCACTTGGAGCCTAATTTAAAATGACGAGAATTATACTTTGAGCATTCTTTAGACTGATAATAATTTTGTAATTTTGTTTTACTAATTGATAAGTAAAACCCTTTTTTTCTCCATAAAATAATTTTATTGGTATAATGGTATTTTCAATTAAAAATTAAAAAATATAATTATGAAAATGTCTTATTATTTTATTCCCAAATTTCTCCACATTTTGTTTTTGGTACTTAGAGCCCATTTTATTTCCAGTTTTCATGTGCTAAATTAAACAATTAAAAAATAATTATTAAAAAAACAAAATAAAAGGAAAACATTTTTAAACCGTTAAATGTGTTTTAATATTAAAGAAATAAATTACTACTGAAAATATTTTTATAATCCAAGTATTGTTTAATTAAAAAAATAGTGTTTAGGACTTAAGTGAGATCTAGTTTTAACAAAAATTCAAATTTTGCAGGTTAAAATTAAAAAAAAAAAGATGAGAACCTGTTCTTTCTAACTGTTTGTGTGTAAAAATAAAATTATTTCCAAAGTTTTTATATTTTTATTTCTGAATTACCTTAAGAGTTATTAGGCACATTTAAACCTTTATCGCCTTATAAAAAAAGGACTGTATATAATTAAAAACATACAAATAATTTAAATGGAAAGATATTTAAAAACCTGTTTAATTACTTACCCAATTTGTAATTCGTAATATTAATGTATAATAGATATAGGAAAATTAGATTTTTACTTTAAAATATGTATGTTAAAAAACATACTATGGGATATCGAATTAAATTTTTGAATGCCGTAATCTAAAAATTGTTAAATTTGTCTTTTATTGCAGAAAATTTAGGGTTTTTATTTAATTAGGTAAAACTTTAGGTAATTCATTTTTAATTGTAACAATTATAAATTAGTAGTTTATCCAAAACTTACAAAGTTTTTCAAACTGATGAGGATCCTTCACATCCATGGTGCACTGTACTATTTAAGTTTTAAAAATATTCGGTACTAGTAAAAAAGTCAAGTTGCCCCACGATCCACTAGCAATCAACAGAAAAAATAATTATAGGAAAAAGGTATTCTTTCTCTTCTCTTGCGTCAAAAGGGGTTATA
The DNA here is from genome assembly GCA_014170235.1 of Listronotus bonariensis. NCBI lineage: Eukaryota > Metazoa > Arthropoda > Insecta > Coleoptera > Curculionidae > Listronotus > Listronotus bonariensis. Next base: position 105,137 of record JACEGR010002470.1, on the reverse strand, counting down.
AATTTGATCCTTATCTAATATGTAAAATCACCAAAGTCCAGCTGTCGTAAAATGTTGCTAATATTGATAAAAAATAATAAATTTGCAATAAACTTCTGTCTTAGCGGATTTTGCAAAAAATAAGGCTATAAATTAATGGATTAAGACGAGATAATTTACTAGTGTAAGACTTAGTGTACGACTGAACGTGTTAGTGTACTAAGCGATTTGCACATGTGTATAATTCTTATAAATACTTCCGCAGCTGAATTCCTAAGGCAAGGTGCGCACTAAAATGGTAAGCAAGTAACGTGGTTAGCCGGGTGGTAAGTCAATGGTGGACTCTCTAAAACCTGCGTAAATAGATGCAGAAGCGCGCATTAATCTAAAATGATGGTGAAATTGTGTTTGGCAATTGTGTGGCGTAAAGCTGGATTTATAGATTGACGTTTCTGTTTCCGTTTGCCGTTTGACGTTTTTGAAGATGAAACAACAACTTTTTATTTGTCAATTTTTATTTTCGCTTTACCATTTCCATATATATCATATCAAAAACCAAAACGTCAAACGGCGATCGGTGACGGAAACGTCAATCTATAAATTTAGCCTAACTTGTCTACAAATTTTTAATTTTTGACGGCTTTAAAGATTTCACCTGCCACCAGCTCTCCACCTTACCGCCACGTCACTTGCTTTGTGCGCCTTGCCTTGGACATGCTGGACATTCTGAAAATAAATTAATAGCTTTTAGCTGAAACAGCATGTATACCAATATTCTTTTTTATTATTTATATTCCAACTTATACCTCCATTTTCTTTTTCTCCCAGGTCCAAAGCTTAAGTATCAATGTATTGTAGTTGCATCAAGAAAGTCACAAGGTAATAATTGTTACCACTAGACTTAATTATTTAAAAATTTGGAGAAAATACCTTGAGCAGCAGATTCCCAAATCAAGAAAAATAAGCGTAATTAAATGTTTTATTTGATTCGACAGTAGCGTAGCTAGGCGTAAGCGCTGTAGGCAGTCACCTGCAGCCTTTTGCCTGGGGGCTAAGGTTTTGAGGGCCTATCAGTTAAAGGGAGTAAATGTGAGGCCAATTAAAACATAAAAAGTAGAGCCAAAGCGGTAACACATTGTGATTTTAAAATTTTGTGCAAGAAAAACATTAATCAGTATTAAGCGTGATACACAACTAATTATTTATAAGCATTTTTTATGTAAATTATTTCGGTTCCTCTACTATTTCTTAGCACACAAAATGATTTTTATCGAAATCCAGTTATTCTTTGCTAAAATATTGTTTTTACAAAAAAATACTCATAAATTATGGAAAAATTTTAATTTTCAAAAACTGATCCGGTTATTACTTTTCATCTATAAAGCTACCAAAATATCGATGGGTTTTTGACAAAACATCGTAAGCAACATTCGTCAATTTTACGGGAAACGATTTTTTCTTTTTATCGAGTTATTTTTTAACCAAAGTTGATAATTTTTTTGTATATATACGTACATTAGTGCATGGTTTTATTTTGGGTTAATCAAAATGTTGCTCAATCAAAAAAATAGCCAAATAAGCAATATAAATGGTGGCCCTACTAAAACGCATGTACTATACAACAAAATAAAGAGTTTTTGAAAGATCCTCTAAATATTTCTTATTATAATAGAAGGATCTATAAAAATTATGTGTGAATCAAAATATCGACCAAATGCTTGCCATGGCTTTGGTGGCATACCTCTATCCGATGGTTGATATATTTAGTGACTCTGAGACATAATTGAGGTTCAATGTTTGTTGCGGACACAGCAACAATTAAATCACAATTCACTTTAATATTCTTTTAATACAACAATTTTCTCAATAAAAACTTTAATTTCTATTTAAAAATTAAAAGTTAAAATCATCATTAATGTTTTCAAAACGCATAGTACCGAATTCCCGTGCCGCAAGCCAGGGATGCGTGGGTATAAATACCAATGTTTTTGGGAAAAAAGTGTTCCAGACAACTAGCAGTGATGACGCGACGTTCGTCAAACGTTTCAAGTGAAAGTAAAATTAAGACACGACGCTTGTCTTAATTATTTGTTTATAATTACCTGTTGAAAACACGACGCTTGTTTTAACAGTTTAAAAGTGAAATTAATACACGACGCTTGTATTAATTATATTTGTTCGTATTTACCTGTTGAAAACACGACGCTTGTTTTAACAGTGCAAAAGTAAAAATAAAGCACGACGATTGTCTTGTTTAAAAACGAAATTTCAAGATTTTGTCAACATTTATAAAATTAAAAGACACGACGTTGTCTTCAACTTTAATAGTCAAGTTAACGAAGTGCTATTAAGCAATAACAAATCAAGATTTTGTCTGTATTCATCTCTGTCTTTATTGAACTAAAATAAATATTATTCAACGAAATTTGAACAATTACCGTTTATGTTTTTGAAATATAACTAAAAATTAAAGATTCTTTAAAAGGTATTTTAAAATAGTTTTAAAGAGCAGTTTTTATCGGACATTATGAACTTTTTAACTAAATAGTGACAATTTAAATAACAGTGTGGTTTTCAGTGTGTACAGGCCGGAGATCTAACGACTTAAGTGAAATTTACTGTGTTGATATTTAACACAGACCTAAACAAGGATTTATGGTATTTTTAAAAAACTTGTTAGTTACCTAAGATTAGCAGTAAGTACTTAGTTTTAGTTTACCTTTAGATTTTTTTCTTGTAAATATTAGTAAAAATATTTGATTTGATTTTCTTTAAAATAAAACACATTTTTAATACTCGGAGTGTTTGTTTTTTTCATAAAGAAGGCTCAAGCTAGCGTCCTATGTAAATACTTATTCTGCTAATTATCTTGTACCGTTGAGATTGAACTCCTTCGCGTACAATTTGGTCCTTCGAGCCGGATGGCTAAAAGTTGAGCTTTCTTGTGAAAAATCACTCTAAAGTAAACAAAATTTCTCAAGGTCACGTCAAATTATCATTTAAAGCATTTTTTATGTAGTTTTTCGATTTTATAAACTTTTATTGAAATAGGGAAAGTTTTTTGAAAAATTGTGCATATTTAAACATATTTTACTTTTATCTTGATTTGATTTTAATCTAAATGTGTCAAATTTAATATAGGTAATATTTTTATTATTTTATTGCAAATTTACTTTGTTAAATTTAACAAAAAGGATGGATACATTAAAAAACAATTAAATCCGATTAAGGGTACCATCACCAAGATACACAACTGGTTTAATGCAAATAAAAATACTCTTACAGATATTTATCAATATAAAGTAAAAGAAGAGTTATTATTGTTGACTTACAATAAGTATCAAGACTTATTGGAAGAAATCGAAGAGCTTGGTGACGATACACTTAAATCTGGTTGCGATGCAATGGAAAATAAATTTTGTATTACATTAGCTGGTTTAAGAGAAATTATTGACAAATTAAAAGGTAGCACAATGCCTACCACGCATGTAACACAGACAACATCTTGTCCAAAATTACCAGAAATTTCGATTTCTCCTTTTTCGGGTAGTTTTGATGAATGGCCTTCTTTTGTCGAATTATTTGAAAATCTAATTGTCAACAATTCAAATTTAACAAATGTCCAAAAATTTATTTATTTAAAATCTTATTTAAAAGATGAACCTTTGGAGCTTATTGACAGTTTACAATTAACAAATGACAATTTTTTAATCGCTCTTGATACACTTAAAGGTAGATATCAAAATGAATTCAGAATAATCAATGCACATATTAAAAAGTTATTAGATGTGCCTATTCTTATGAAAAATTCTTCTTCTGAAATTAGAAAATTTATTACTCATGCCAAACAAGGCATACAATCTTTAATAAATTTACATGTTCCCAAAGAAGAATGGGCAGAACTAATACTTATTCATACATATATGCAAAAGTTAGATTTTAATACAAATAAGTCCTTTGAAAGCGAAAGGGATCCGAAAAAACGTCCCACATTAACAGATTTTTTAATTTTCTTGACAAACGTTGTTCGGTCATGGAGACAGTCTCTGCGAATGTACAAAAACAAGGTAACGTAAAACCTGGCCAAAAGGTTAATCACCATTTACACTTTTCAAATACTTCTAGTAATTTTTCTCAAAATATAAATAATCAAAATTTAAACCAAATGACTTGTTATTGTTGTAATCAAATTTCTCATCGTATTTTTCAGTGCGATAATTTTAAAAAATTGTCACCTCAACAAAGATATTCAATAGTAAAAGATAAAAAATTATGTAAAAATTGTTTATCGTCCCAACATACATTCGACAATTGTACTTCACAGAGAACATGTATTTTATGTAATAAAAAACACAATACGTTGCTTCATATTCATAACTTTCAGCCACAGAATACAAACAATAGTAACCAAAATTCATCTCACGCTATTTCTCAAAATCAAAACCCTGTAAATACTAATGTACATAAAAATCATACACTAAACGTAATTTCGTCACCGCCACCCGTTCAAAATGAGCTTGGTGAGGTCACAGAAAATAACAATCATGACACTTTAACTACATCTTGTTCTGCAGTTTCGAGAACAATAAATGATACACTACTTGCCACCGCACTAGTTACTTTGTATACTGAAAAAGGTGAAAAAATAACCGCCAGAGCCTTATTGGATAATGGAAGTCAAACTTCATTTATCACCACAGAATTGGTTAATAAAATAAAATGTCCAGTTTATGAAAAACGAATGCAAATTACAAGCATTTCTCAACAGGTCACAAATTCTCATAAAATGGCGAAGGTGAAAGTTCACTCGACTCTTCCGGATGAAAAAGAATTTTTAATTTCATGTATTATTCTTGATCAAATAACATGTAATTTGCCAAGAGTTAAATTAAACGCAAGCTTCTTAAAAATTCCGGATAATATCACTCTGGCAGATCCAAGTTTTTTCAAAAGTCAACCCATTGATATGTTATTAGGTATGGATATTTACAGTGACATTTTATGTAATGGAGTAATTAAACTAGGAAAAGGATTACCAGTACTTATAAATACACATCTTGGATGGACAGTATCTGGAAATATTCCAGTACAAACTAAAACGTTAAGTTCTTTTGTCAGTTTACATAAGAATAATTTGGAAAATAATTTTTCTCCAGTTTCATTTTTTCTTCACACCAACAATTTTGAAGAAAGAGCAGATCAACTTATCCAAAAATTTTGGGCAGTTGAAGAAATACCAAGTAAAGTACACCGATCAGAAGATGACGATTTTGCAGAAAAAATATTCGAAGAAACAACCATTAGATTAGAAGATGGGAGATTTCAAGTAAATTTACCATTAAAAAGTCCGAAAGAGCATCTTAAGTTAGGGGAATCATTCCCTCGCGCTTTAAAAAGATTTTCTGCACTCGAAAATAAACTAAATAAAAATGAAAATCTCTATCAAGAATATAAAAAATTTATAGACGAATATGTGTCACTCGGACATGCAAAGGAAGTGCCACTTTCTACAAAAAATGAAAAATCTGAAATAAAATATTTTTTGCCACATCATTGTGTCATACGCGAAGATAGTCTGACATCAAAATTGCGTGTCGTATTTGACGCCTCAATGAAAACAGACTCTGACTACTCTTTAAATGACATAATGTTAAAGGGTTTCACGGTTCAACCTGACTTGTTTGACATTTTGTGCCGATTTCGACTTTTTAAATTTGTATTTATCACAGATATAGAAAAAATGTTTCGGCAAATCAAAATAAACCCGAATCAAACATTTATGCTAAATATATTGTGGCGTGATAGTCCAAAAGATAATCTAAAATGTTTAGAACTTCAAACTGTCACATATGGAACCAACAGTGCTCCTTACTTAAGTACAAGATGTTTAGCCGAACTAGCTAAAACAAATAGTAAAAACTATCCACTCGCAACAGATGCTTTGGAAAATCAATGTTACGTTGATGATCTACTATATGGATGTGACTCATTAGAAAACTTATTGGAAGCTCAAAAACAGCTGACAGAGCTACTGAAGTCTGCAGGTATGAATCTACATAAATGGTCGTCGAACTCACAAAGGTTTTTGGAAATAATTTCTTCTAACCAACAGCAGGAGAAATATGTTATTACAGCAGAGGATAAAACAAATAAAGTTCTTGGAATATCTTGGGAACCAATGCAAGATAAATTTAACATAACTTTACCCAAAGGAAATTTAAGCGAAAGCACCACTAAAAGACAAGTATTATCAGTCATAGCACAAATCTATGATCCCATTGGTTTTATAAATCCTTTTATAGTGTTAGCTAAAATATTAATGCAAAATATTTGGCTCTCAAAACTGGACTGGGATGATACACTTAGTGGTGAATTACTCAAGGACTGGAACAATTTTTTAAAATGTATAAAAGATTTGAAAAACTTACAAATTCCACGTTACCTACTCAATAATTCAGAACCGCTTACGATTGAAATCCATGCATTTTCAGACGCAAGTGAAAAATGTTATGGCACTTGTCTTTATTTGCGAGCAATATACAAAAATAATGACATTTCATGTAACTTAATAACTTCAAAAAGCAGAGTAACTCCGTTAAAACGATTAAGTCTACCAAGATTGGAGTTATGTGGAGCAGTTTTGATGGCAAAACTAGTTTATAAAATTATGACAGTTTTTGAAAACAAAATAGCCATAAAATCAGTACATTTGTGGACGGACTCCCAAATCGTATTAGCCTGGATTAATTCACATCCATCTCGTTGGTCAACCTTTGTAGCAAACAGGGTTGCCGAAATTCAAACTTTGACTTCGGAATATCATTGGCATCATGTCAAGTCAGCAGACAATCCAGCTGACATTTTGTCCAGAGGTTGTACACCACTTGAACTTATTAAATCCAAATTATGGTGGAATGGCCCATCATTTCTTCAAATTCAAAATTTAAATTTTAAAGAATTTAAATTTAAAGAAACCATAACAAAACTTCCAGAAGAAAAGAAAACAACTTTATCTATGCAAATAGGGGAAAATGACCTTTATGAAGAAATTTTCTTAAAATATTCATGCTTTACAAAACTACAAAGAGTAATGGCCTATTGCCTCAGAGCAGTGAATAACTTTAAAGGTCAGAAAAACCCAACTAAAAGATTAACTGGACCTTTATCAATACAAGAGTTACAAAACGCAGAAAGAATAATTATAAAAAATATTCAAAATAAATTTTTTAGTAAAGAAATTCAAGAACTAAAAAAATGTGGACAAGTTAACAATAAATCTCTTAAATCTCTTAGTCCTATTTTGGATAAATTCGAAATGATTAGAGTCGGAGGTAGATTAGCCAATGCAGACATTGCATATGAGCATAAACATCCTCTTTTATTGCCATCAAAGAATCATATTGTAAGATCTTTTATAAAAAGGGAACATTTAAATCTTCTTCACGCAGGTGCACAGAATGTGTTGGCAAATATTCGACTAAGATATTGGCCTATAGATGGTTTACGAGAAGTAAAAGGTGTTATTCGTCAATGTATGACTTGTTTCAAATTTCGAGCACAACCGACTACTCAATTTATGGCAGATTTACCAAAGGAAAGATTAATGTCATCTAGACCCTTTTTACATGTAGGAATTGATTTTGGTGGACCTTTTCTATTAAAACCTACTAAACTTCGACCAAAAACATTTATTAAGTGTTATTTAGCAATGTTTGTCTGCATGACAACTAAAGCCGTACACTTAGAGCTGGTCTCAAGTCTGACTACTGAAGATTTTCTTCTAGCTTTAAGAAGATTCATCGGACGTAGAGGGAATCCTTCAGTAATATTTTCTGATAATGCCACAAACTTTCAAGGTGCAAATAACAAGCTAAGGGAATTATTTGACTTTTTTAAACAGGACAAAAATCAAGAAAAAATAAGACATTACTTGGACTGTAAGGAAATAATTTGGAAATTCATACCAGCGCGAAGTCCACACTTTGGTGGTTTGTGGGAAGCCGCAATAAAAAGTGCTAAACACCACATTTTACGTATAATAGGTAATTCACCATTGACCTTAGAACAATTTAGTACCATTTTAACTGAAATTGAAGCAATTATGAATTCGCGTCCTTTATGCCCTTTAACAAGCGATCCTACTGATTTGGAATGTTTAACTCCTGGACACTTTTTAATAGGTGCTCCTCTTACCTCAATACCAGACAAAGACATAACTACTGTTTCTGAAACAAGATTAAATCATTGGCAAAGATGTGTTCAAATTAAACAAAGTTTTTGGAAACGATGGACAATTGAATATCTTAACTATTTACAGAAACGCGGAAAATGGTTAAAACCACAAAAAAACCTAGAAGTTGGAGATCTTGTGTTACTAGTTGATGATAACTTGCCTCCACTTAAATGGCATTTAGCCAGAATACTCGAAGTTTTTCCCGGACGTGACAACATGGTGAGAGCTGTCAAAATTAAATGCAATGAAGGCATTTTCACCAGATCAATTACAAAATTGTGCCCTCTTCCCAACCAAGACGATATATAATAAATTTACTGACTATACCTACTTATTTAATTTGTTCTTTTTATCTTTAAAAATTTTTCAAACCTTAATTTGTTTGAAGTTTACACTCCAACGGGGGAGTATGTTGCGGACACAGCAACAATTAAATCACAATTCACTTTAATATTCTTTTAATACAACAATTTTCTCAATAAAAACTTTAATTTCTATTTAAAAAATTAAAAGTTAAAATCATCATTAATGTTTTCAAAACGCATAGTACCGAATTCCCGCGCCGCAAGCCAGGGATGCGTGGGTATAAATACCAATGTTTTTGGGAAAAAAAGTGTTCCAGACAACTAGCAGTGATGACGCGACGTTCGTCAAACGTTTCAAGTGAAAGTAAAATTAAGACACGACGCTTGTCTTAATTATTTGTTTATAATTACCTGTTGAAAACACGACGCTTGTTTTAACAGTTTAAAAGTGAAATTAATACACGACGCTTGTATTAATTATATTTGTTCGTATTTACCTGTTGAAAACACGACGCTTGTTTTAACAGTGCAAAAGTAAAAATAAGGCACGACGATTGTCTTGTTTAAAAACGAAATTTCAAGATTTTGTCAACATTTATAAAATTAAAAGACACGACGTTGTCTTCAACTTTAATAGTCAAGTTAACGAAGTGCTGGCTTAATTTATTAAGCAATAACAAATCAAGATTTTGTCTGTATTCATCTCTGTCTTTATTGAACTAAAATAAATATTATTCAACGAAATTTGAACAATTACCGTTTATGTTTTTGAAATATAACTAAAAATTAAAGATTCTTTAAAAGGTATTTTAAAATAGTTTTAAAGAGCAGTTTTTATCGGACATTATGAACTTTTTAACTAAATAGTGACAATTTAAATAACAGTGTGGTTTTCAGTGTGTACAGGCCGGAGATCTAACGACTTAAGTGAAATTTACTGTGTTGATATTTAACACAGACCTAAACAAGGATTTATGGTATTTTTAAAAAACTTGTTAGTTACCTAAGATTAGCAGTAAGTACTTAGTTTTAGTTTACCTTTAGATTTTTTTCTTGTAAATATTAGTAAAAATATTTGATTTGATTTTCTTTAAAATAAAACACATTTTTTAATACTCGAAGTGTTTGTTTTTTTCATAAAGAAGGCTCAAGCTAGCGTCCTATGTAAATACTTATTCTGCTAATTATCTTGTACCGTTGAGATTGAACTCCTTCGCGTACAATGTTCTTAATGTGCCGAATTATTTCATCTCTTTGGTCTTTAATCGTTTTTGGCTTATTGTTTTAAATATCTCTAAAAAAAGAGGTTCAAAGGTGTCAAAACACATGGATATGGTGGCAAATTAACATTGCGACGCTATGATATTACACGGGTATTAAATTTCTCGAGTAAAAAACCATAGTTTCGTTGGCTGTGTAGCAGGTGGTACCGTCCTGTTAAAACCACATGTCGTCCAGGTCCATACTTTTAATTTCTGGCCACAGGAATCACGGTAACTGCTTGGCTCACCTCATTTTCAAAGATAACGCCGGCACCCGTTAAATCGCACCCAACAGTAACTTTTGTGGATGCATTGGCTTTCCAACAATCATCTTTGGGTTTTTATTTGTTAACAAATCCACAAAGAACAAGATCATTCGGCACATAAAGGACATTGTAACTTAAGGTTTATGGCTTTGCTGCAAGAAAATCTGCCGGTAAAAATTAGAATTTTCTTGAAACTCTTTGTTTTATTTACAATAAACATCGTGTGTTTTGGTTGGACTACCCTTTAATAATACAATACAGGCTGTGCCGTATTAACCATTAGGCTGACTAGGCTACAGCCTAGGGCGCCATAAAAAAAATAGGCGCCAGGCAGGGGAGTAATAGGTGCTAGACAGGGGAGTTTTTTGGTAACAAATTTCTCTGTGAATATGGTGCTTTGGAAAGAAATGGGCGCGAAAGGGAGGGAATTAACGTTTTTTTTTGGTCATCAAATTTTATTTCGGGTGGTGAAGTAAGGCGCCTGGCACTCAAAATAGACGCTACGAAGGAAAGGACCTATTGTTTTTTGTTCTTCAAAAATTTATTTCCTGCAAAATAGGCGCTCCGGGAATTCTAGCCTAGGGCGCCTCAAACAGTTAATACGGCCCTGAATACAGGGTTAGTAGAAAAAAACTGGAACGGTGTATTATCTCAGCAACAAAAATTTTACTTCCAAGGTTGCCAAGCTTATGGTTTTCTGTCTAGGTTAGGGTATTTTAAAATTTTAAATAGAATACCCTTTTTTATAATTGTAATCAATTGCTTGTATCAACTTTATTATGACCTGATATTATCGTTTTTAAACTCCGATCAATTTTGAAGATATGGCATCAAGCTTAAATACAGAAACGACCAAACGGAAATTCGTAAAAATTAGTACAGGGGCATACCTAAACATTTTAAATTCAGGAATTGCTTTTGCGATGTTTCATAATTAAATTTCCTTATTCCTTTTTCTTAAGTTTTTTTTAAAGAATCTTGAAAACGTCGCAAAATTGTTATTCATGAATTTAGAAGGACCACTTTTACTCTAGTACTAATTTTGACGAATATTGGTTGGATCCTTTTTTAGATAATTGACCATACCTAGCCGTTACTGTATTAATTTTAAAAAAGCATGATGCAATATCTTCGAAATTAACGGAAGTTAAAAAACGATAATATCAAGTCATATTAAAGTTTATACAAGCAATTGATTACAATAATTAAAAATAGGGTATTCCATTTTAAATTTAAAAATACCCTAACCTACAGAGAAAACTATAAACTTGGCAACCTTGCAAATATAATTTTTAAAATTTTTCATATTCAGTTACTTCTTGGCACAAAATTTAATTCATTTATATTTGACGGTTGCTGAGATATACCACCGTTCCGTTTTTCCTACTAACCCTGTATATTTATGAGCATTTAAAATAATTATTTTACTGCATGTGCAATTATTATTTGCATAAGTATTAGATTTTGACAAATTATTTATTTATCAATATATTATCGAAAATATGCAAATTAAACTAAAAAACCTCATTAGAGGACGAATAAAAACTGAGTCAAGGTTATATTGCTTTATACAGGTAAATAATATTGCTTATTCGCCAGTCATTTATCCTAATGTTAAACTTTCTATTTTAATTAACTAAATATATACCGGGTGATGCATCGCCGGGTGGAACATAGGAAATCCCATGTAATTTTTAATGAGGTCAGTTATTGGCTCCCCTAATTATTTTAGAGAAAAATTCAATTGAAGTTTATTGAAGAGCATGCAAATCTACGTCCATGGTAAAAGCTTTAGATTTTTCGGTAAACCCGTTTGCTAGTTAGATGCTAATATATTTTTAAAAATTGTTATATTATTATCGCCTCATATTTATGAACAACAATAAAAATACCAGTTAGCGTGACATAACGTTGTCATTTTGAAATTTAGTGCTTTATTATTATTCAGTTATACTACTGAAGAAAAAGTATTGATGATTAAATGGTACTATCAGGGAAATAGTTACCAAAAGGTATCAGACATGTTCGCTGCTCAGTATCCGAATAGACCGATACCCGGAAAATCAACAGTCGATAGGACTATGAAAAAATTTAAGACCAAAGGCAAAGTATAAGTACAAGGAAACTTCAGGATATCATAGAAAAGATCAATCAACAGTGCTTCGGATTTTAAAAAGGCATAAATACATTTCATACAAACATGAAAGACATCAAGAGCTAAGGGATGGGGATGAAATACGACGGCAGGAGTTTTGTTTTACTGATGAGTGCACATTTACGTTAAACAATGAACCCAAACATCAAAATTACCGATACTGGAGCAAAGAACACCAACACAGATTTGTCAAAACGAGGACGCACTATCCACAGAAGTAATTTTCGGCGATTTTTGGACAACATATTATTTGACCATTTTTTTAAAATCAAAATTTGAATGCAGAATTTTATTTGGAAATACTCGAAGAACTAATTTTACCCGCTTTAAATGATGTATCCAGGGAAAATCAGGAAATTTGGTACCAAATGGATGGATGCCCGGCACATAATACCCTGGCTGTTCGGGAATATTTACACAATGCTTGTAATGGAAATGTTATTGGCCTACATCACACCATAAATTGGCCAGCCGGGTCTCCTGATATTTCGCCAAATGACTTCTTCCTCTGGGGCCATTTAAAAAGCATGATATACAAGGATAAAAATTACTCTAATCTAGATGAGTTAAAAAATGCTATTTCTGCAGAATGCAATAAAATTTCAATTTACTAGTTAGCCAATGTAAGAAGACAATTTTATGAACGTCTGGGTTATTGTCTAGCAGTCAATGGAGGAATATTTGAATTTTTTTATATCTAAAGTTTATTTCCAACATATTAATTATTGTGATAATATTAATAATTTATTTGATCATGTAAATATTGTAAATGTCATAAGTTCTTGAAATTTGTTACTCTAGTTTAGTTTAACTTAACTTAATTCGTTTGTATAAATACAACTTTAATCTTTTCACTGTACGATTTTTTAATAATAATAATGAAGCACTAAATTTCAAAATGACAACGTAATGTCACGCTAACTGGTATTTTTATTGTTGTTCATACATATAAGACGATAATAATGTAATTTTTTTTAAATATATTAGCATCTAACTAGCAAACGGGTTAACCGAAAAAACTAGTTTTTACCATGTACGTAGATTTGCATGCTCTTCAATAAACTTCAAATGAATTTTTCTCCAAAATAGTTAGAGGAGCCAATAATTGACCCCATTAAAAATTACATGGGATTTCCTATGTCCCGCCCGGCGATGCATCACCCGGTATATATTTTTTTCTTTTTTAAGATTAACAGCAATGAACCTATTGATGTACCACTTTCCGTTATGTATTTATTAGGTATAAAAATATTTCTAATTTATTTCGATAATTTCTGATACGTTTTAAAGTTTGTAATAAAACTTGGTATCCAAGAATTCCGATAATATTTTTATGTAAGTATTAACTACAGGGCGCCACCTACACTGCTTTGATTTTTTTAAGTGTCGCAACTTTTTTGACTTCAATGTAAAAAAATAAACCATCCAATGATTTTTACACAAAAAACTATACTTTGTAATAACTGGTATGAGTAAACCGTTTTCAAGGTATTTGCGTTTAAGTTGTTAGGTGCTACCCGAAAATGCCTTTAAAAACAGCGTTTTATTCATAACTACAACTACCACGTCATACACGAATGATATACTCGTAATCTATTCTTCCATATCCTTTTTGATTGCACTTAAACTTAAACGCAACTCTCCCGAAAACGGTTCCTCAAAGAAACAACAAACTATAGCTTTTTGTGTAAAAAGCATGGGAGAGTGTGTTTTTGGCTTATATAGTACATACATACAGAGTAGCACAAAACAGTTGCGACGTTTAAAAAATCAAAATAGTGTAGACAGCGTGCGCTAGTTTACACTTAAAAATTAATATCGGATCTAAAATCGTTCATGTTGAAAAACCTCTAAATACCGAGTTGAAAATATATTTTTGTTACCTTTTCACCCTGTATTTTTCCTAATATTAACTTCTGAATATAGGTATGTTTAGTTAAATCTTATTATTTTTACATAAAGTATAGGTAGTTTTTCTGTATACCACTGATTAGCGGGCACCCAGTATATGTCCTGTAATACTGTGATGTAACATTTTCAACAAAAAAGGAAAATAATATTTTTAATTTAAACATTATAATACAGAAAGAAAAAAAATACTTACAAATAAAATCTCTGCTACCCTGAAACGAGCTCGTTCTATCTTTAAGGCTGTCATCTGATAACGTAAGTGTGGGATTTTCATACGCAAATACGTTTTTTCCACCTCCACCATCACCTTGTATATTTTCTCCGGTATTGTTGTCCTCCCTGTAAGAAATAGACTATTAAGAATGATTTTAGCAATATTTGGACAAACTTTATGTACATTAAAATCTAATTCTAAATACAGAGTGTAATTTAATTGATGACTAAAAATACAGGGTATGATTCCTTAGCTTATTTTAGGAACAAAAGTTTATATAAACATATGTCCTCAACCTCTTAGCTTTTGAGATATAGAGGGTGTTAGAATTTTGTTAGAATAAAAAAACAATTTTTTTAAATATCCTAACTATTCTTTACACAAATTTGTTTTAATTTGGCAATATTATTATTGACATTAAGAGGGTAACTTATAACTAACTTAATTACATGTAATAAGTCAATTGACATCTCAAGAGGCAAATATTTTCAAGAAAGAAACGGTACGCAACTGACTGTGTAAATGTGTGTAAAATTTTTGTACTTTCTTTAGATTAACCAAATAAAAATACTGCTTTTATGTCTTTTAATTTTTTTCTGTATCGTGTTTAGTTTAAGAGAAAAAAATAAAATTTTCTTAATTGCATATTATGTTTAGACCATAAAAGAAGCATTGCGGGATCTTTTTCTTTTAAAAATTAGGTATTATATATTTTTTAAATTAGCAATTATGTAACAAAAATTATAAAAACTTATTTAAATAAGGTTTATATCCAGTATAACAGTTTTTACTAAAATAAGTTTTTTCGAATTTTTTGGTTTTTTGAAAATTTCAACACCCTGTATATCAAAAGTTAAAACGTTTAGGACATATGTTTATATAAACTTTTCTTCCTAAGATAGGCTAAGGAATTAAACTCTGCATTTTTAGCCATCAATTAAATTACACCCTGTATAATGGCTATTTTAGAGTGATACTTAAGTGATTACTAAAGAAGCATACGATCTTGCCACCTGCATCACTTTGTGTGTCTCGGTTTATTGTAATTCTAGTAGACAATTGTTATTTTTTCATATTTTTTGATGAATATCGCTAAGAGTAGCCGTTTCTGAGATATTTTAGATTAAACGTTTTATTTGACATAAAAAATCCTTAGCATTTCTTTACGCTTTATTTAGGTCACCCGGGTTTCTCTAAAGGGCTATACAAATTGGCACTATAATTTTCTTACGCCAAAATACAACCATTTAACCTAACCTAACTAATTTTCCTTAGTAAAAAGTTGATCGTTTGCGAGATACAGGGTGTAAATGGTATCTTGCAAACCAGTAACCTTTTGACTAAGGTAAATTACAGACGATGGTTGTGTTTTGGCCCAAAGAATTTGTGGTACCACTTTTGGGACACTACCAGGTGGCATAGATAAAGCGTGAATAAATGCAATGGCAATCTTATGTATGGAATAAAATATTTAAAGTCGGTTATACACTTGAGCACGAATCCTAATAAGACCATTCGAATGGAACGAGAATTCTGATGTGAACTGGAATTCGAAGCTAACCGAACGTGCATTCTTTGTTTGGCGAATACGCTCACCGAGCCGCGCGCTGTCTGTCCATCAATTGGTGTATTCCTTTTATGCTCCAGAACCGCCCGGAACGACACCATGAGTGTTCCTTTTACAATTTTTTGACATTTTTCATGTTATAGAACCGTTCTTGACATTATTGACAGTTCAGAGAACGGTTCTACAAGGAAAAAGGAATACACTAAATGTGGACGGTGTTTTAGCGGGTAGATATGTTCGGACCCGAACAAAGATACGCGTTTATAGCCATTGCATTTATAAATACATAGTAGAAACCTTTCTGCTTCAAAACAAAACTGTTTAAAATAAAATGGACACAGAAAAAATGTTTTAAAAATATGGGTTATTACCAGAAAAAGAAAATATTGTAGAATCCTCATTCACAACATAATAACAATATTAAAAAGAAGACGCATGGTGGCAAATAGCTAATGAAAGTCATGGTAAGAATTAAAAAGAGATTTGACGTCTGGTTCTCTGCTCCTCATTACAAACAACGACGATGTCCAACTGCGCTGCATTTTTGTCTTGCTTTCTTTATTAAATTGCATAAAAACTATGAAACTCGCATTGTCTAGTTGCATATCTGCCATTTTTAAACGAATAGATTATAATTACTAGAGAACGGTGGCAAACAGGATGCTCATTCGTGCCGTACTGATTTTAATTTTCATCCCGAACAGAAGATCAGCTTGTTCGGGTTATGCTCATTCGGATTCGAGCTCAAGTGTATACACGGCTTAATCTGAAGTATCTCAAAAATAGTCGCTCGTGGCAATATTTATCAAGTATACCTTTTTTGAATAAAAATTATCTAGTAAAATTATAATATACCCGGGCAAATAGAAGTTTGTTGGTTGGTTTATTAATTCTTGGCTCTGGTCCCTTTCGGTCCAATTTACCAGCACATTCGGGGTAAAATATGACACTTTAAACCTAAGCAAAGAATTGCAGGTGGCTCTCTACATTTACGACAAAAACATTGGCGTATTTCATTTTTCAACTCTAAAAAACTTCTCAATACTAAATTTTGTAATTTTTTTATAATAAATAAAATATGTAAAAATAATTTATAAAATAAATACTTGGACACCTTTTATTTTAAAAACGATCAAATTTTTGACCAAGAAAAATGTACAACGACTTTGTGGTAGAATTTTGTACAAACCTTTTAGAGACACCCTGTATATCTATTCATTTTACTCTTATGCCTTGATAGCCAAACAGCACTGCAGGTAGTCGATAAAAAGACTGTTAGCAGGGGACGCAATTGGGGGGCGAGGCTAGCCCCCCAAGACGTCGATTAGCCCCCAATAAAATTATTGGGCATTTAAAATGTATAAGTGCTTTTCGGAAAATATAGTCTATAAAATGGGACATAGGCCCCCAAAAACCAGTGGCTAGTTGCGCCACTGACTGTTAGAATCAGATTTGTATATTTAGCAGTTGCGGCGCCAGGGTTGGGCGCGGTGTGGCGAGCGCCCAACCTAAATTCCTCTCACCCAACCGTTCGCCAAACCTGCTAATTAAACGCAAAAAGTCATGTTCAAAAAACATTCCATTTATATAAATTATTTAGTCAGGTCATATCAAGTAATCCGAATTATGGAATTTTTGAATAAATGATCTATGGTCGCAATATTAAAAATTACCAGTATGCTGTGCTAGGTCATTGAAAATCGGCCCAGCCGTTCCACACTTAGAACCGTTTGAAATTTGGCGCAAATACCATACAAACAGTGCGGTTTTAATGAAATTGGCTGGTAAGTCTAGAACGGCCTTGCCGATTTTCAAAAACAAAGTGGCGTTAAGTAGGAAATTCAAAGACCTTTAAAACGAGGTACTACATGACCTCCATTTCTATTTGCAAAAACAAGTTGTCAGTGCCCCTTGATACCAGACCACGTGACCAAAGTTATTTTAATACCGAAAAGTAACTTAAGTGACACCATTTTACACAAATTTTACCCGATCTGGATATCTTGACCCATTTAAAAATTAAGGGGAGAGAACTTTAAAAAAGCGCAATATATGTAAAATGAAAGCTAAACTTCAAACGCCTGTAACTCTAAAACGACTGGACCGATGTTTAAACATAAAATGGTGATAAATAGAAAATCAAAAGGCTTTTAAATCAAAGTACCATATGACTCCTCTTTCCATTAAAAAAAGTTGCTAGTTCCTTCTAAACCAAAATTATTTTTATGTCAAAGAGTAGTTTAAGTGACACCCTTTTACCCAAGTTTTACCCAATCTTAATAACTTGTCCTATTTAAAAGATAAAGGGGGACTCTTTTAAGATTCTTACTGTATATATCACTAAAAGTGGTAGTAAGACATTTTTTGGTTTACAAAGTCTTCTAAGCAAACAATTTTCTCGAAAATCGTTTGTTTTATTACAAAAATACAAAAATCATATATTTAAATTTTTCGGGGGCCATTATGCTGGTGTAGCTTAACTTTTTACATAGATTTTACATATAAAACTTTTGTCATCAACAGGCTTCACCCCCATTAACACCCCCTATGATGGAAGAATATTTAATCAATTATTGGGTTCTTATATACCTTCTTTAAGACATACAATAAATACAACTTTTTACCTGATAGGGATGGGTGACATTTGATGCGAAAATGTTGCTACAGTTTTTTTACTCAATTTGCGATGTTTGCAGTTTGAAGGGTGTTTTTGATTTTAGTTTATGGGATTTTAAAAATGAGCTTCTAAAATATTCGTACTAAATTTTAAAACGTCCTGTATTTATATAATAATAATATTGCACTGCATATTTTACTGCCCACCTTCTAAATGTCTTTGCCGGATATCGCCCAACTTGAAAAAAGCTGGCGCCGCCACTGATATTCACTAAACGTTATTAGTGATTACATCGGCGGCGATAAAAAATAAAACGTTTTATTATTATATTTTTATGTTTCCAATAATATATGGAAACGCCAATTTATTTAAATTTTATGGTCAAATGATATCTGTTGCAAGTAGATAAAACATGCCATGCATGTCATGCGAAAAGTCATGGATAATTAAAAACTTTGTTTTATTGGTGTGTAATTTATAAAAAAAAATATTAAACGGAATTTTTTAAAATAAAATAAAACAATATGTTGGATTTTATTTACCAGATAATACCGGTTTAATATATATTTTTAATGTGTATGTATACATATATGTATATTTACGATAACCTGTGCTTAATAAAGTAGGGAAAGTAGTGCTACTTTAACATAATATGTGTACTTTGCATATAGTCTAAGGTGCGAATAGGAACCGATCTGCACCCATCTGTTTGCCGGGTAAAAACTATATTTAAATTTAAAAAATAACCTTTTTTAGCATTTTTAAAACACCCTGTACAATAGCAGCACCATTTTTTAAAATACATTCTTAGGTTGACTAATAAAATATGTATGTTTAAATAAGGCCGAATGAACCAAAAAATTTAATAATTTTTCAAAATTTTTAATTTGAACAGTTGCCCATGGCTTTATTTATAAAATTAGAGAGAAAAAATTTAAGTAATATATTAGTACTGTCATGCAGACTAAAAAATATGTCATTATACAGTGTGTGTCAAAAATATTAAGGTTATTTTTTAAATTTAAATATAGCCTTGACCATAATTTTTACGCAGCCCTGTAGCAATATCTCTGTTTAAGTATTATAATTAATGTAAAATAGTTTGTATCCGTTAAACAGGTGGGTGCTAGTCGCTTTCTATTCGGATTCTGGAATAATTGTGTTACCCTAAACTATAACTTGCAAATGCCAGCAAATAGTTTTTATGTTTTCTTGATTTAATACCTTTGTTGCTAGTCTCCATAACTGTCTAAATATTGTAAAAAATTATTTAGTAGTGATAATAAAAGATTTTTTGACCTTACTCAATTTTTTCTACACAACTCTTTCTGCATGACTATCCCTGTCTTCTTTCAAGAGTAAATTAATCTACTTTCTAAACCTACAGACTTTATGAACAACATCTTTGTAGTTGTCAAGCGCAATAAAGCTTGAGATTTTTCACCCGGGACACCAACATCGGTTTATTATAAATTGTTTCAAACTATTGGTTATTTCCACAGTTATTACTAGTATTATTCTCAATAAAGACAGATTTATTAAAGTGGAGGTTTTTTTCAGTAGGGTTCCTTCTAGATAACCCGATATTTTAACCACTTGATGTTATTGTTGTTGGGACCAAGTATAGTCGGCGATTCCAAATTGTAACGCCCCAAACACCCCCCATCACCACCCAAATTATTGAGCATTTAAAATAAGTTAGTTTTTCAGCAAATTTACTTTATTTTTCAGAGTCTAAATATTCAAGGCGTTTCTTTTACATAAGGAATCGGTAAAAGAGAGAAAGAGAGTGTTTCTCAAGTGGTCGAAGTAGTGTTTCCTTAAATTGACTTATCTGACTCTGACTGGTTTACATATTTCTCAGTATAATCAATTTGAAGCATATCTATCTTGATGGATGTTGCAAAAAGTCCAATATACAGGGTGTCTCTAAAAAGTCCGTACAAACTGTTACCATACATTCCTTGGGCCAAAATACAACAAACTAACCCAATTTATGGTGGGGGAATTTTGGGATTTATTACAGCGCTGCAGAATAATATACCGGAGGATACCTTGTACCCGGTTTAGTACCTCTACCAAATATGACCCCCGTATACAGGGCCGATTGTAAAAAAACAAAAATATATTTATCAGATATTTGTCAAACGCATCAGATTGAGATAGGGTGAATTAATTTGAGAGTGGCGTAAAGAAAGCGGAGGGCTACAACGTTAAAAAAAAACGTCATTTTGACATTCCCGGGCGTGTTTTTGTTTTTATTTTGAAGGAAATGATTTAAGGATAACGAAAAATATATAATTCGATGCGATCCGAACGATTTTTACAAGCAAAAATAATAATAGTATATATTTGACATATTTAATAATCTATAGCCACTTCCCCCACCGATAAAAAGGTATGTATACATTATATAGCAATATTTTCTTCCTATCATTTAAGCTTTGCAACCAATAGGTGTCTATGACGCTGAGTAGATCCCCATTTAGTATCGAGGGCTTCTCTACTATTGCCTTAGTCGAAAAGTTGAAGCGCATTCAGAATCGCAGCCCGAAAAAGACATGCGCAGTAAGCAAGATCTTATTAAAACTAAAGATATGGGTAAAGTTTGCCCCAAGATTGTCAAATCTGAATGCGCCCTTGATCGCTTGTGAAATACAGGGTGTCAAAGTTTTCATTTTATTTTAGTTATTTGGTTTCTCGCAAAAACCAAGAAAAAGATGGGTGTTATTGTAATAAAAAATATCAATTTCATTAACGTAAAAGTATAAGTCGATTTCACTTTATTCCCCTACCATAATAATTTACGACTTATTTAATAACAATCAAAAAATAAGTCAAGAGCAACAAGATTCTCTTGAGATCAATGTCACGTTCTTTCAAGCTGATAAAATATGCGAATAATTGCAATATTTCCTAGTTCCGAAAAGGTAGTTGACTTTCGAGAAAACTCATCTTTTTTGTATAAATGGAAACTGTTTTTTAATCAAGGTTGCTTTGTTAAAATAACTGTTCTGAAATACCATGAAAATTGTACTCGGCGAAGCTTG
Source organism: Listronotus bonariensis (assembly GCA_014170235.1). Classification (NCBI taxonomy): domain Eukaryota; kingdom Metazoa; phylum Arthropoda; class Insecta; order Coleoptera; family Curculionidae; genus Listronotus; species Listronotus bonariensis. The sequence continues at coordinate 83,578 of JACEGR010002470.1, read as the reverse complement.
AATATTTTTTTATTTTATTTTGCGTAATGTAGAAAAATGTTATAATCAAGACATTAATCCTATTGTCTAATGAAAGTAAAAATTATTTTAATTACATATTATTAGGTTGTGTTTTTAATATACCTATTGGTTATCTTGACTTTTAATTTATTGGGCTACAACTTAACGCACAACTAAGTTTCAAAAACAAATCCTATTAGTCTGGAAGGTATCAACGTCGGGGAAGCAAGAATTTTAGGTTGGCTTATTTTTAACACGCTTTTATTAGCTTGGGTTGTATCTATGTGTCTATCTATCTATGTAACGGAATCTTTGAGCATGATTTTTACCAACTCCCAGCGATTCAATTTCTTTGAAACTTTGCACACGTATCAAGGACCGATGACAATGCAATAATTTAAAAACAGTATCCCGTTATCCTGATTAGGACCGCCAGGATAAATAAATTCCTTTACAGATCCTCTGTGAAAGAGTAAGCGAGCTAGAGCTAGGCGAGTGATCTGCGCATGCGTGCAGTTTCAGTCTTACATGCATACATACATAAATAGTTCGTAAAACATTTCAATATCACATGACCGCAGAAAACTAATTGATATATCGAACTAAAAATGAAAAATAAATAATAGTTTAAAAAACTAAAAAACACGCTTTTATATGCAACCGAACTAAAAATTAGAAAATAATTTTTCATTACAAAGAGTTTGTCACTTCAGAATAAAAGCGTGGGGTGCTTAATATATTAAATGTTATAATTATTCTATTTGCAAATATATATGAGTGAAAATTTATGAAAAAATAGTAAAATGCACCCCACGCTTTTATTCTGAAGTGACAAACTCTTTGTAATGAAAATTATTTTCTAATTTTAGTTCGGTTGCATATAAAAGCGTGTTGTTTTAGTTTTTTTAAACTATTATTGTTTTAAATGTTTTCTTCCTCCACTTTCGGGTAAATCTTCGGCTGTCTGGCTGGCGATAGCGGTTGCGTTGTCGCCCAACTTTGACCTTGACATTTAGAACTATCACTGATATGTCAAAAAATGCAGACCTTGGTCATATATAATCGGTCCAAGTTCCATTAAAATATACCCAACGATTCAAAAGAAAAATATGTTCGGTAAACCCATCTAAAGACAAAAAATTGAAAATTAGGTTTTCTAAAATATTTTTAAAACCTTGGATTATTACCTGTACAGGTAGGATGCAAACTAATAAACGCAACCACTACCGCCAGCCAGACAACCCAGGGTCTATCCAGGAGTAAAAGAAGAACAACATATTAATAAATAATAGTTTAAAAAAACTAAAAAACACGCTTTTATATGCAACCGAACTAAAAATTAGAAAATAATTTTTCATTACAAAGAGTTTGTCACTTCAGAGTAAAAAGCGTGGGGTGCTTAATAAATTAAATGTTATAATTATTCTATTTGCAAATATCTATGAGGGAAAAGGTATGAAAAAATAGTAAAATGCTAATCTTGGAAAGAAATCATGTTTTTCAAGCTATTGCAAACCCAAATCAACTTTTTCTTTACGTGAATCATATACAGGGTGTTTTCTAACAACGGTACGAAACTTTAAGGTAAAATTCCTTGTGGTATTTTATAAAAAAGTTTCTATAAACATATATCCGAAGTTGCTTATTATTGAGATTTAGGGCGTTAAAATTAAGGAAAAATATTAGTTTTTTCTAAATATTTTTAATATGCTTAGGCCGATTTAAATAAAATTTTCTACTTTTATTTAAAGTATTAAGGCGCTTATTTAGTCTTAACCAGATCGTTGGTATTAAGTCCAATGGCGTCTTAGTGGACACCGCAACTTATATTATTGAGAAAAAAGTACGCCACTGACTTTTTTTTGCGTTTTTATATTTTTTATAATCAAGCAATAAATAATACAACTTTTTAGTTTCTTATATTTTTTGTATCTAGCTTCGTATTCGAGAAAAGTAGTTTAAAGCAATTTTATTTTTTCTAAAAAGTACCCATAGTCGACATGGTAAAAAAACAAAAATAAAAATTTACAATTATTTGCTTTCAAATAAATAAGCAGTTTTATTTTCTAATTTTGGACTTATGATACTTTTTAATATAACTTAAAGTAGCTCCATTTTTTTCTTAAAAACAAAGCGAGATACAAAGAAAATATAGAAAACTATAAAGTTGTAATATTAATTGCTTAATTATAAAAAAATATAAAAACGCCAAAAAAGTTAGTGGCGTACTTTTGTTTCTTAATAATATAAGTTGTGGTGCCCACTGAGACGCCACTGGACCCAATAATAACAATCTGGTTAGGGTTAAATCAGCGCCTTATTACTTTACATAAGTATATCAAATTTTATTCAAATCGGCCTAAGCATGTTAAAAATATTTAAAAAAGGTGACTTTTTTCCATAATTTTGACGCCCTGTATCTCAGTAGGGAAGCAACTCGGACATATGTTTAAATAAACATTTTTATATAAAATAAGATAAGGAATCACACCTTGAAGTTTTGTACCGTTGTTAGAAAACACCCTCTACATTATTTTTACATCCAAAAATTTTATGAAGAATGAATTTTTCTCGAAAAATTAAATTTTCGATCTATTTGTCCTCTTGTAAAGCCCATCTGTGGACAATCTGTATATTTTTCATAAAACTACTTAAACATTTTTAACTCTACAATTTTTTATGGAAGACTTTTAAATGCCCCTAATCATAAGAAAAAGAAAAATGTTTTCGCATAAAAATTTGATAAAATTCACGAAAAAATACAAATAGAGAATTTTCTTCTGAAACTTTGAATTTTATCTGGGGTGGGGAAGAGAAGTAACCAAAATTACATTTTTTGGCAAATTTCAAAATAAAAAATGTCTTTACCAAAGTGTTTCTCTCGAGGCCAATAGCATTTAGCATATTATGTAGATAAATTTGGTGTGGGTCCCATGCAGCGTTGAATTTAGGGTATGGCACGGGAGATATTCCTCCCCTTTAGAGAAATTTGGGTATCCAAATTACATTTTGTGGTTTAATTATAGGTATAAATGTTATCTGAAAGTGCACAATTTTTTTATTGGTTTTTAAACGTTGTTTTTGATCTTCACCTTTTTGGCGGTAAGATTTTTTTGTTAACTTCAAGATCCCCTGGGAATATTAAACTTTCCCGAAAAACATTTCTAAATTTAACACTGATCTTAGCTTTTACATAAAATATTTATTTATAAAAATATCCTAGATATTTCATTACCTTTTAGCGGTATAAATTTAAAAAAAAAATATATTAATATTTGATTTTTCCAAAAATTTTATTGGTTTTAATGGTGACATTGAATATTTTATTACTGTCCTTAATGGAAGGTTATTTTAAAAAATAAACATACTAATTTGACCCAATCCTAGGTCATTGCACTTTAATTCGACAAATATGCAAATTAATAATTTACCGCAAGATTTTTTCTGAAAAAAACCTTTACATTTTCAAGGTCTAATGCGTGAAAGGGAGAAATAATCTAATATTTCATACAGTCGACTTAAAAATTTTAGAATAAATATATAATTTCTTGTAACCTAATTTAAATAAAACAATTGTTATGCTAAGAAGAAAAAAACAAATACTTGAATAAAAGTAGATTAAAAAACTAATTTTAATAATTTTAGAAGCCGCACCCATTGCAAATATTCCTTTTAACTGCGCAAATAATACACATTCGAAACGGTATTATACAGGGCAGGAATAAAATACTTCTGTTTTAAAAATCTCTTTTTAAACTTCAGGGACTAAAATGGTTACCTTAGTCCCTGAGGGACTAAAATAGGAAGTGTATTTGTTAGACCACAAATATCTTGGCAACCAAATACTTTTCTAGTAGTTTTTAATCCGACAAGACATATATCATTTTTTAAAATTTTAAACAGATCAATTTAAAAAACTTTGGGATAGAAAACTGATGCGTAAATATTAGATATATATTATAGAGTAAAATTCTAAAATAAAAATTTTAAGATGGCGGCTGCGCGCCATTTTGGAGAGAAAATTAAATTGAAAGGGTGATTTTGTGACACATTGTTTTAAAGCTCCTGACGAACACTTTAAACTTTTATAACTTTAGAATATAATAAAGTCAATAAACCTTTACCTCCTACAAAATGATGGTTCTTACCTGAATACCTGATTTGGATGGTCCAATTTCCAAAAGTAAAAAGTAAGATGTACCTAATGTGGATCTTAGCTTTTCTAAAGATTTTTATTAATGGTGATATAGGGTGCTTCATTAAAAAAAACTACTTTTTGACCTACCCTGTATATTATAATCATTATAACCATTAAAAATATTTTTTATAGAGCTTTTAAAAATACCAAAATAATTATATCTAACTTTTTTAGTTTCGGAAATAGGACCATGCAAAGCAGGTTTTTAGGTGACTCTTAAAGTACCGCCATTTTGTAGTAGGTAGAGGTATTGACTTGTATATTCTAGTGTTATAAAGTACTTATTAGAAGCTTTCAAATGATGCGCTTTAGGACCCACTTTCAATTTAATTTTTTTTCAGTATGGCGCCCAGCCGCCATCTTAAAATTGTTATCTTTTAATTCCATTCTAAAATTTAGTATTTATGCATCAATTGTATATCCCAAATTTTTAATTACCTATGTAAATTATTCCGTTAAAAAATTAAAGTAGGGAGGGGAAGACATTAAAGAAATGCACTAGGGCGGATTTAGATTCGACAAAATTGGGGTAAACTTTACCCCACCTTGACCTTGGCAAACGAATTTGTTCCTTATGTTTAGTTTTGATGAGGTCTTGCTTATTGCGCATGTCGGGCCTTTACAGGGCGTCGATTCTGAATGCGCCCCTATATAAAAACCAACGATTTTTGTACCAGGGCCATTTTATCTGTTTATGGATGCTTAAAACCGTTAAATGTCATTTTTAATAGTTGTGTTTTTATCGCCTTGATTAATAATAAAAAACAATAATATTTATATTTTTACTATACAGAGTGTTAATCTAAAAACTTAACACTCAAGTTATCAGTAAAAGAGACAAATTTTAAAAAATCACCGAAGAACGTCATGATATGTAGTGAGGGGAAACGTTTTTTACAAAAATTAGACGGCGCCTCTTTAACCTCTTAACCACCAGGGCTACCACCTCAAAATTTTTAAATGTGAAGGAAAGTCAAGGTATACATTATTTTGAAGCTTCTAAAGAGTACTTTATAACCCTAGAATATAAAGTCAATATCGTTACCTACTACAAAATGGCGGTACTTTAAATATTGCCAAAATACCTAATTGGAATGCCCATATTTCCGAAAATAATAAAGATAGATGTACATACCTAATGTGGTATTTTCTTAAAGCTCTTTTTATTGGTAATATAACATACAGGGTGCTTTATTAAAAAAACACTTTTTATACTACCCTGTATTTATCAATAACTAGTATCATCATTACTCGACCCCTTCTTGAAGGGGCGCCGTCCAATTTTTGCAAAAATCGTTTCCCCTTAATAAATATCTTGACGTGTTTCGGCGATTTCCTCAAATTTGTCTCTTTTCGCAGATAGTAGTTAGTTTTTCAATGAACACCCTGTAAAATAGGCAGCAATAAACAAAAAAAGAAAGTTATTTTTGTCAATACTACATTGAAATTTCATAGGTTTTATTTTGGTGACAGTTAATCCGACCCTGTCTTCAGTAATCAACGACTTCTTCTAGAAGCACAAATTGGATTAGCATACAAGAAAGGTTTTTTTCCATTAATTATTCATATTTCTAATTAACGTGCCACTCTCTTTCTTTAACCTTAAACTCGGACCTGCCACACTACCAGAAAACGATGTAGCAAAAATTTAACTGCAGGCACCGGTGGCAATTTGCAAAATTAAATAAAAACATTTTTTAAATATTATTAATTGCCTTTCATTAAAAATAAAACTTTAAGGGTACATGTTACACAATATACTATTATTTTTAATTTTTTGCATCGGTATACGAGGTATGTCAAATAATATGAATTTTGCTCAAGAGGGAAGTACCTACCTCGGTTTGTCATAACATCAAATTTTTTATTAAAATAAATAATAGTTTAAAAAACTAAAAAACACGCTTTTATATGCAACCGAACTAAAAATTAGAAAATAATTTTTCATTACAAAGAGTTTGTCACTTCAGAGAAAAAGCGTGGGGTGCATTTTTACTATTTTTTCATAACTTTTCTCTCATAGATATTTGCAAATAGAATAATTATAACATTTAATATATTAAGCACCCCACGCTTTTATTCTGAAGTGACAAACTCTTTGTAATGAAAAATTCTTTTCTAATTTTTAGTTGGTTGCCTATAAAAGCGTGTTTTTTAGTTTTTTTAAACTATTATTTATTTTTCATTTTTAGTTCGATATATCAATTAGTTTTCTGCGGTCATGTGATATTGAAATGTTTTACGAACTATTTATGTATGTATGCATGTAAGACTGAAACTGCACGCATCTTTCACAGAGGATCTGTAAAGGAATTTTTTTATCCTGGCGGTCCTAATCAGGATAACGGGATAATGTTTTTAAATTATTGCATTGTCATCGGTCCTTGATACGTGTGCAAAGTTTCAAAGAAATTGAATCGCTGGGAGTTGGTAAAAATTAGGCTCAAAGATTCCGTTACATAGATAGATAGATAGATAGATAGATAGATAGATAGATAGATAGATAGATAGATGGATAGATACAACCCAAGCTAATAAAAGCGTGTTAAAAAGATGTTAAGGATTAAAAATAATAATTAAATATCGTCGGTATAAAGGTAAAAATCACTAAGTAACATTTTTTTTTAATGAGTTAGGCATACCCAAGAAACTTGCGGTAATAGTTTTATCATATAAACAACTCAAAACTGCCATGTTTGACTTCTAAAGCCCTTAAGTAAAATATTAAATTCACTTGGTGCAAAAAACTTTTGTGGTAATGGTAAAACTTCTTAGTAACTTAAATGGCAAATAAATAATATTTTGTATGTGTCACTTGGTGAGTTTTTGGATGCAAAAGTCGAGACAGGATATTAATCGATGGTGTATTAAGTCAAACCATTAATTTAGTTTCAGGTTTGGCAAGCTTATAATTTTTTAGTAATTTTATGTGCTTATATTTTTATAGAATTCATTTACTTTGACAGCAATAAAAAACATGATAGCAAAGGCTTTTCTTTTTTGTCAAAGCAAATTTTATATAAAATTGCTGATATCTCCAAAACATAAAATTGTTGCTTAGTTAGTTTTACCCTTATACCGACGATATGCAAACTTATTAATTTTCAAAAAAAATGCGATAACGAGCGTTTCTGTGATTTTTTGCTGTTTTGACAGTTCCTAAACTTTCTTTAAATATTATGTTTCAAAATAAATGTGCATTAATGTTCAAACATAAATTTTCACAGTTAACGCATAAAAAAATATTTTTTTTTTTGAAAATTACCAAGTTTGTATATAGTTTAATATTAGTTTTAATTCTTAACATCTTTTCTTTACAAAAATGTTCGATATTATAAAAAATAAAAGCACTGAGTACTGGGCAAAATTCTAACTTTTGGCAATTCTCGTAAACTACTGCACAAAAAAATTGATATCTGATAAGTGCATTTTAGGTTTTAGACCATGCAGAACTTTTTATAAAAATATTTTTTTATCCGTAAAATTAAAAACTTTTCCATATGGTGCGAACTTACGTAGACACGCTAAAAAATAAGTAACATAACAATTAAAAATATGGTGTTGAGAGGTCACAGTTATTAAAAGATTACTCCTACGACCAACCTAAGGTATTTTAGATTAAACGTTTTACAGAAAAATACTCCATCGCATTCCTTTACTTACGCTTTACTGAGGCTATCCGCGGGTGTCTTTAAAAGGTCTGTACAAATTGGTACTACAATTTCTTTATACCAAAATGTTACAAATTAACCCAATGGGCAAAATTTGACAACCTGGATTTTGCAAACCAGCGACCTTTTGACTCAGGTATATTGCATTAGATTATTGTATTTTGGCCAAAGAACTAGTGGTATTTGTGGTAGCAATTTGTACAGACCTTTTGGACATTACCAGGTGGCCTGGATTAAGCCTGAAGGAATGCAATCGGAAACTTTTGTTTGGGATAAAACGTTTAATCTGCAATATCTCAAAAAAGGTTGCTCGAAGCGATATTTATAAAGTATACCTTTTTGTGCAAAAATATTTAGAAATAAAAATTCTCTTATAAAATTAAAACATTTCGGGGCAAAAAAGTTATGACACTTTGAACCCAAGCAAAGAACTGCAGGTGGATCTCTCTACATTCTACGACAAAAACATTAACATATTTAATTCACCGCTCTGAAAAACCTTTGAATACTAAATTTTTTGAAAAAAATGTTCAATAATAAATAACATACTTAAAAATAGCTAAAATAAAATAAAAAATTTGAAACCATGTATCTTGCCAAAGATCAACTTTTCGGCAAAGGTAAATTGCGTTAGATCGTTATATTTTTGTCCAAGGAATTTGTGGTAGCATTTTGTACAGACCATTTAGAGACACCTTGTATAAATTCTAGTAGGCTTTCAAGAATAGAAAGTGAAGAGGCTATTTAAGTAATCTAAAAGCATAAGTGTAATGTCTACTTTTACCAATTCTCTTATTTGTCACTTCACAAATTCGCTAATAGGCGTAAAATATCTTTATTAGCTAAAAACTTGCAAAATAAATTAATAAATGAAATGAATCACTGCTAACGTAATTTTATTTAATAACTTTATTGCTTCATTTAAATAGGGATATGTAATAAAATTAAAAAAATGTATAGTTATTAATTATATAACGTGTCTACGTAACTTAGCTTCATATGAAAAACTTTTTATTATTTATTTTTCGAAAAATAATTTTTATTAGTTTATATATATAGTTTAGTTATAAAAAGTTCTGGATGACCTAAAAGCTAAAAGGCAATCATCAGATATCAAACTGTATTACTTATCTACAAAGTTTGGTCAAAAACGTAACTTTTGTTTAACGGTAAAGTACCTGTATTTTTTATAAAATCAATTTTTTTTTATGAAGATATGAATCAAAAATAACTATTAAATATGCTAACTTTTTCCTCTACGAGAATTAATTTATTAGATTTTTTTTAATAACTATTAAAATTTAAATTTGTACATTAATCTTCTTTTGATAACAGCAAATTTAAAAAGTGTATTTAAAAATGTTTTATAAAATTTAAAATTATTTAACTACATGTGTAATGTATGCGCAACGTTACCACAGAAAATAAAAACACATTAAAAAAAAATAGTATATTATTAGGTTATCATATTTGAAAGTAATTTTTAATTCTTAACATATTTTTTTATAAAAATTTTTGATAATAGCAAAAATACGGTTCTTTACTCTTAAGCAAAAATTAAATTCTTGGCCAAACCTCTAAGTTAGCTAATAAAATTTAATGCCTAATACCTGCTTTTTAGGTTTTGGATCATAAAGTACGTTTCTTTGGTTTTATAAAGAATTACTTTTCTTTGTCTGATCAATAGCCCAGATTAATAAGAAGATTTGTACGATCTGATAGCTAGGACCAGAGACAATTATGGTTTGCTAGGACGAATTATTTTTAGCTTAAAGTACAATAAAACCGGTTAACATAATTTTTTATATAATTTATTTTTAAGTTTTTAGTTTTGTTGTTAGTCTCATTCTTATTAAGTTCATTTAGTGCCTTACTATAACTAACCAGAACTAACCAACGATTTTTTATTTGGGAAGTTGTGGAAAATATGTAATTCGCCATTTTGTGACAGCAGCCATCTTGGATTTTATTTTCTTTATAGTGAGCTCTATTTTACAAATAAAGCCCTTTCATTTGATACCCACATTAGGGTTGTTGTGAAAATAATATGTAATCCGCCATTTTATGGCGACAGCCATCTTGGATTTTAATTTTTTCATAGTGAGCTCTAATTTACAAATCAAACCCTTTCATTTGACACCCATATTCAGGTTGTAGTGTAGTAATATGTAATCCGCCATTTTGTATCGGCGGCCATCTTAAATTTACAATCATACATAATGTATTTTATTGTATTGTCATTAAAATTAAGAGTGTGTACCAAATTTCAGATCGATCGGTCGTCAGGAAGAGGGTCCAAATTCCAATTACTGGATTTCACCCAAATAAATAACAAATAAATAAATAGTAAATAAACCGGTTAAGTAAAACCATTTAAAAATGGATAACATGTTATTCAAGTCTATAAGTTGTCTAGTGAACTGATATTACTGGGGTTCAATGAGCCTCTATTTTGTCAGCACATTTCAGAAATAATTTAACTGACTTTAAACGTACGTTCGACAAAATCAGGATTTTTGGACAAAACCGCAAATGTCCGTACTTAATCTCAATTTTGGCCAAAACCCAAACTTATTTATACTTATTAAATTTTTAATGTATTCTAAAACCTACATATAGACAGAAAATGAACTTAAACCGGAGACAATTATCGTTTTATAATTGCCTTTACTAAAAGTAAACATGCAGGAGTACTTAACCTCAACTCAACATAATTACCCTGGCTCGCTAACTTTGCTGGCCCACGCAATATCAAAAATGCCACAAATTAAGGGCGTTATTTAATCTACAGTCAATTTTTGTATCCTTTTTCTTTTTTATTTATTTTTATTTTTAATTTATCTATAGTAAGTAAGTAAGTAAAACGTTATCTATACTTATAAGCAAATATAAAATATAATATACCTAAGAGTTAAAAAATTATTTTGGTCCAAATCCCAGGGCTATTAAGATTTACCACAATAATAAAGAACAAATATATCACTGCACAATTATAGTAATTTTGTAAGAATAAAATTTTATACAAATAATATGTATATGTACGGTTATGGAAAAATATAATGTGTGTTTTATTAATTATTTATTTCTGCTAACAAAAACATTATGCTTTTTGTGTCACTTTTATTATTTATTATTACTATTATTATAAAATTTTGCCAAAAAAATCCTTTTTGTTGTTTCATTCCTTCTAATTAAATTCAACATCTATTTTGCAATTGTAAACAATAACTAATAAATTATTCTTACCTATATATTCTTTCCAATAAAAACCTAACACTAGAAACAATCATTGGTAATATAACTAATTGGCTAATAAATTTCTTATTCAAGAATTAGATCTACATTTTTATTCATAATTTTCTATTGTCATTTTGTGTCTTAACAGTTTTGTAATAAGGAAATTTATTATAAATTAATTTCATAATTTCTTGCCAAAGTTGTCTTTTACTTTATTAACGTAGAATTGTATAAAGTAATTGCATTGTTTATAAACAGTGTTGACGCTAAGGGGGCAGGGGTGGCCCGGGACCCCCTACAATGTCTGGCCCCCTGAAAGGTGTAGTGTAAGAAGCAGTTTTTAAAGTTTTATTGTAAACAAAAATGCATATGTTTTTGTTTTAAAGACCGGAGTTTTTTTTTTGATATTACAATTTTTTATTATTTGAAGAGATTTCCAAGTCCATTGTGGATTTCCCCCTCCCCACCCTTATAGCTAAATGACCTTAGCAGTTTAGCTATAAAGTGTTTTATATTTGAGCATATTTAGGAAACAGCCGCGCTTCAATATACTGGGTGCCCAGGAGATTTACAGCAAGCCTGTAATTTTTTAAAGTGTTACACGGTTTTGAAATTTAGGTGGGATATATGGTTGGATAAGATGCAGATTTCTGATATTTCAGATTTTATGTTTCCGGTTTAACCGGAAGTGCTGACAACTTTGCTATTTTAAATGGAACACCCTAAATACTTTTCTAAAAATCAATCATACAGGCAATTTTAAAAAATACATGTACTACATGTTATACCTATCTTGATTAGTTTTTAAAAAATGGCATTTGAGTATGTCATGTCAAATGTCATTTTTATCGATTTGTTAAAAAATAATGGTAGAAAAGGGCTAATGTGATTTTTAGTCATATTTATTAAACCTTTTATTTTATTACTGTAAATAATACAAATTTCGGTTTTACACGGCCACAAAAATTGACCTTCGACAGTAAAGAACTTAATATTAAAGAACAACAATTAAAATAAAAATCACTACCGCCTTAAATTTAAACTTACCACTTTTTTGTATTACCTTTTTGTTAATTATATCCTATTTCTAAACCTACTAGTTTTTAAAGTAAGTAAAACGTTAAAAAAATATATTTTCTTTGCTATTTTCAAGGCAGCCTAGCGCTTTAAAAAATTATGTATACTTAAATGTATGTTTGAAATCTTGCAACTTAATTTTGTAGCGTTTAAGTATCTTTACCCGATAGAGCTGGATAATTTTGTTTACACGTTTAGTTTGGATGATAATGCATGGTAGGCGTGAGACGTCATGCTTAATTCAACATGGCGGATCAGCCAAGATGGTGGTGGTAGTGGGTACGAAATGAGAAGGCTTGGTAAGAGTAATCCAAAAAAATGAAGTGATGGTACTTCAAATTCAATATGGCGGACTTTAAAAATGACGAACTAATTATTTTTAAAGCACGTCTGCAATATAGATATCAAATAAAGGGGCTTGCTTAGAGTAACTTAAAAAATAGAGTGACATTACTTAAAATCTAATACGGCGGACTTCTAAATATGGCTTCTACTCCTACAATATGGGTCTTAAAGGTCTTGCTGAAATTAATTTAAAACATAAAGTGACTTTACTATAAATCCAAAAGGCGTGGACTAATTTTTTAGGCTTTTCTACAATATGGGTATCAAATAAAAGGACTTGCTGAGAATAGAGAATATTAGTTCAATTTTGTTGCTAAAATCTGTTCGAATTTTTAAAGTACTAAATTAGAAGTAAAAAAACGTTTTGAAAACAAGCTTTTAATAAAATGCACTTAAAAGAATAAAATTAACCTTTGTTTTCAAACTTTCACTATCAACATAATATAACGTTATTACACAAGTATTTTGACATAAAAGCTGGTCGCGAGATTTACTTGTGTAAATAAACAAATAAAACAAATGTAAAATTTTAGTGCATTTTAATAAAAGCCTATTTTTAAAATGTTTTTTTACTCTTAACTTATTATTATAGTTGACTCCTTAACCGCTGGTAATTTTGAGGTGTAAGTAGTTTTTATTCCCCATTTTATTATTAATTTTTTAAATAGTCAATGTAGCTTACATTAATTGTTTTAACAATTTCTGATCCATCTGATTTTTATGCAAACATCAATTTCTCCTTAATATGACCATTGTTTTATTTAGACAAATTAAATATTAAACAATGACACGAGGCAAGTTTTTTTTTGTAAAAAAAAAATAAATAAATAAGAACAAACCGTTTGTCCTTGACGTAATATTATAATTACTTAAGTAACTTCCTAACTTTTTGCATCAGTCCATACAAAAAGCGATTTCTGCATAACTTTTTTTTCTACTGCAAAGAAACTAATTAACATACCTAATTAAAGAAAAAAATTCAATGAATACATTATTTAAATAAAAGAATTTGCTTATAATATAATAGAATTTAGTATTAATTTTTTTAGGCTATATTTTACCAAGAAATGTAATACTTCGTTAATTACGAAACAAGTAGAAATTTTGACTCATAGCATCTCTGTGTAATTAAGATAATATGGCCCTAAAAATGTATTTTTTTAACTTAAAATTTGACATTTTTTTATTTTTATCTTAAGAAAAATACCTGCCCCTTTACTAGCGCATGGATTGCGCCAAACTGTAACTAAGAGATATAATTTGGTGTACTTAGCCTATAGATCAACAAATTTAAGATATGATATTGCGCAACTTTGCTGACGTAAGCAAGAGAGTAAACAAAATATTTTATAACACATCAATTTTAGGCAAAGAACCAATCGGTTATGTTGACTTTTAAACAATGTATTATACGTCAAAGTTGTCACCAATTATTACCGCGGTTATAATTGGTTGAACGCCTAAAATTGATGACAGTTTTTTATCGGTTATCGGCAGGCTAGTTTTGGTTAGTTTTTTTATGTTATTTTTAAATTCAATATACTTATAGTTTCGAGTTATTCCTCCATTCCATTATCTTTTAAATGAGAAACGATAAATATATCAGGCAGGGCCGTATTAACTGTTTGAGGCGCCCTAGGCTATAATTCCCGGAGCGCCTATTTTCCACCAAATATTTTCTGAAGAGCAAAAAAAAGGTCCTTTTCTCCGAAGCGCCTATTTTGAGTGCCAGGCGCCTTACTTCACCACCCGAAATAAGATTTGATGCCCAAAAAAAAGGTCATTCCCTCCTTTTCGCGCCTATTTTATTCCAAAGTACCTTACTCACAGAGGAATTAGTCACCAAAATCCCCACCCGACCTAAACTTTTTAAAAACTTCCCTGTCTAGCGCCTATTACTCCCCTGTCTGGCGCCTATTTTTTCATGGCGCCCTAGGCTGTAGCCTAGTCAGCCTAATGGTTAATACGGCACTGATATCAGGTACCTAACAGTTGGTTAAAAGAATATCACTGCAATTACTGTTTAGCATAAATATTTTAGTAGTCACGTGGTCAGTGCCAGGGCGCATTATCAGCTTTTTATTTAAATGACGGCCTCATATAGCACCCCCCTTAAGTGTTTTTTATTTCTCTACTCAACACCTCTTTGTTTTTAAAAATCGACGAGAACGGCTGCATTGTACAGGGTTTTCTTTATATAGTTCTCGAAATATGACCACTTAAATCTGAAAACCGTACCGTACCGATATTTTTTCCTACACAAAGTTGGGTTTTTTAAAATGGAACACCTTGTATATTTTATTACCAACAGGAAGGTCGCCTTAAAAGACGTAAGAAATACTACATTTGATATATTTAATTTGTCATAGTTTCGGAAATATAGCCATCGTCAGGAGTTGGATACTAAAATGGCATTTTTATTATCATCATTAAAAATACATTTAAGAATTTACTACTTTTAAAATTAATTTTCTCCAACAGTCTCCGAAATATAAACTTCCAATTCTTAGTGCATATACTAGGAAATACTATATATATATATATATATATATATATATATATATATATATATATATATATATATATATATATACATATATATAATACAATGTGTATTAAAGAGTACGTATATCAAGTGTGGGACTTCTTATAGCTTTCAAGAATACCTTTTAACTGAGGATAAAATATTCCGGGTGTTCCATTGTGTCTTTTAAGTTTTAAGTTAAAAGTCAATGGAAAAAAATATAGATACGCCACTGAATTTAACGTAAAAATCACTAAAACGTTTCTATTTACGATTTTTTTTATTTTTAATATCATGCAAGTTACAGTGCCTGGCCAAATTGAAAAAAATTGAAAAACATTTTATGACTCCAAAACCAAACAAGTTAGCCATGATTTACTTTCACCATTGAATTTATTTAAAAAATTAGAATCAAGATTGTGCAATCAGATTTGTTCTATCTCTTTTATGCATCGCTATATCCTACAAGGTCAACGAAAAGGCGCTACCCTGTACAGTATTTAGGCGAAATTTAAAACGTCTGGAACGGATAGGCCAAATTTTAAAAACAAAGCGGTTTTAGGTATAGAATAAGAGAGAATTAAAAATAATGTGCTTTTTTTAGCCAATAGTGCCTACTTGGTAAAGTGGAATTTAGCTAAGAAAAAGCCAAAAGCTTCACAACTAAAGACGGCAATCAACTATTTCTTTCTTATTGCGTCGTTTAAATTGTGTGTAAGCAACAAAAACAATAATTTAAAAGTTGGACGGAACGGATGACCACGTGGCTTTTTCTTAGCTGAATCGCAGGCTACTATGCGACGCAACCACAATATTTTTATGTCAAAAGTTTTCGTAGTATTTTTTAAATAAATGTTACCCGATCTGGTATATCTATCAATCCCTACTTTTAAAATCCTCATTCCAGTTAAGCAAAACATTTAAGCCCAGTTTTACAATTATTGCCATTTAAGTTGTGGTTTAGTAGAACTTAATTGATATATACATAAACCTGTCCATTTAAAAAATATTTCTGTCACTTTTGCATTTACTTGACATCAATCTATCAACAATGAATCAAATAATTTTAGATCTTCTTTTTCACACCATGCATATACAGAGTCTCCCAGGATAATTGTTACAAATGGACAAATGGGCCAACAGTTTTTGAATTTTAAGACGACATTTTGGGAAAACTGGCCGCATGGTCCAAATCTAATAAATACAAAATTTTACTCCAATTAGTATTACACAGGGCGAGTAATAACTAAAAATATGAGGAATATCTAAGAACTAACAACTTTTATTTTTAAAAATAAAACAGAATTGTATAATTAAATATGGTAGAGAATTAAATTTTATGTCAAAATTTAAAGTTAAAGCATGAGAGTTAAAAAAATGTAAGTGTCAGTTTTTTACATTACGCATTACAACTTAAAAAATGGGTAAGAGAAAGCAAAATTTTAAATAATAATAATAAATTTTAATATTTTAAAAAAATATGCTGGGTTAAGCCAATTATTTTAAGAACAGTTAATGAATAATGTAAAATACTGACAAAAAATAATTTTTTCTAACTTTATTTCTTTAATTTTAAATTTTGACATACAATTTAATTTCTCACAACATTTCCTTATACAATTTTGTCCTATTTTTAAAAATAAAGGTAGTTATAACTTGCATTTCCAATCAAAGCAAAATTTTGCACTTATCAATTTTGGACCATGCGACCAGTTTTTCCAAAAGAGCGTTTAAAAATTCCAAAAGTTTTGGTCCATTTGTTCTCTTGTAACACCGATCCTGAAACACACTGTACATCTATTGTTTTGATCGTTTTAAAGAAATAAAAGCAAACTGACAGGTTGTTATTATATAAATTCTTGACAATAAAACATTCCAAAGTAAATTACCCATATTTCAAAGTAGGTTTTAAGCACTTTTTAAATTTAAAAGCACTTGTATATTACTCGTATTTATATTACTTATTAGTGGATTATATATGGATTAATATTAATCCTTAGTAAGTTGTTTAAGATTATTTTAACATATTAAAACTGTTATTGTTGGACTAAAATATATTTAAAAATAGGAATAATTAATAAGGATTTGTTTTAAGTACTTCTTAATCCCCAAATAAGCTATACATTTTTATAAAAACATATTATATTATTATAGAAACGGAGTGATTTAAAACCTATCTTAAAACTCGAAGGAAATGATTAATCCATTTTTTGTTTTTAGTAAGGTTTAAAACATTTTAACAAAATAAAAAAAAATTTGCCAAGTCCAAAAATTACGTGAGGCATTTGGGAGGAGGAAAGGGTCAAGTTGAATCTTACTTAATCTTACTGTGGGAAATGGGGGTCTGTGTAAATATCACCTAATTTTTTTACTAGAAACAGGAAAAAAATTACGAGATTTGGGCAGGTTTTCCTAGGAAAAATATTTTATCTGGTAACAACCAGAACTAACCTTTTGGGTCGAGGACCTTTTTTTTATCCTTCAAATTTTTATCCACGAACACAAAGACAATTTTTGTTTGATAAATTTAGCAAAAAATCTCACGTGAGATTGGAAGATGTGGGGGATTAAAGAAAATCTCACTACAGGGGCTGGGGAGGGGTCAAACATTAAAAAAAAAGGTTGTCTGTAAAGTGATTTACGTACGATTTTACTTGATAATGTTATATAGTATTTACCTAAATTATACAGCTCAACTACAATGTGGCATTAACAATTTATATCCCACTCATTATACAGCTCAACTACAATGTGGCATTAACAATTTATATCCCACTTTTGAAAAATTAAGAGAAAATAAAACAATTTATACCACATTCACTTTTCACTGCACTTCCTACTTGACGAAAACATGTAAATGTATTATTTTATAGACCGCAGACCGCTTAAAGTAGGAGAGAAACAGATATCGAACGCGAAGGCGGATTGTGCATCTTCCGCGCTCTCGCTTGCACTTCAAGCTTTAATAGAACGCCGCATGAGTCATGTATTTTTGTGCATGCAGCCGACTCCCTCGAATTATAAGACGTTATCACGTCAAAAAACGCCTCACCCAATTTATGAACGCCTCCTAAGGCTGTCAGAACCGTACGGAGGGAAGAGGCAATTGCCTCCCCCTCCCCAGAAGGGATGTAAATAGGCTTTTTGGCAGAAACATGGCTGTAAATAGAGTAATATTGGCCTTTTGTAGTTTTTGCCCTCCCCAGGAGACAAATATATGTGTAAAGGTGTTGTCTTTGTGCGTACGGGCCTGGGTAAAGTCATATATGTTACGCATTTTACCGTGTTTGAATTCATCCCGGACAATGTAGCTAGCTTTGTTGGTTGGGCGGGCATCGTACTCATTAAAAATTTTGTTTCGGCCAGTTTTTTTAAACTTTTTACATGTCTGTTTTGTGGATATTTTACTTTTTATTATTTATAGGGTTTATTATTGCCTTAAGTTTGTTGTATTGTAACAAATTACAAATGTTTTAATGCGATCAATTAGAGGTTATGGGGGTATTCCGATATTGCAGAATTACAGTTTTTTTTTAAAGGTACCTAATCAAGACGACTGTAGAAAAATTAAAAGGTGTGTATCAAATTGATTTTTCTTTATTTTAATAAGTTTGTTTTTTTGTTTGAAAAAGAAAACTTCTTTTTTGTTTAGATCTTTTTTACATTTCCAAAGAAAGTTTTAAAAATATAAGTTGACTTTTAAATATTTTGGTACTTTATCCTTAAATCCCTGGATTATCCCGGGTTTGTCTGTGCCCAGTCCAGAAATACTGGGATTGAAAAAGACTCGGGATTATATCCCCTAGTTGTAACTTAATGGTGTAAAACTTACATTTTCGAATACGGTTTGAACCACACCGACATATACGGTTAGCAAGAAAATGTGATGTAACTAAAAGCACGCGGCGGCAAGGCAAATGACAAGGTATTTTTTTTAAATAAACAACCACACTTTTGTTTTTTGGTAAAACCAAATAAGTTACTAGTTTTTTAATTTCTACTACTTCTACTATTAATTTGACCAGTCTTCTGTTATTTAAAATGATATTTTAATCTTTTCTAGTTGCTTTTTTAATGCATTTCCCATTGTTTAGCAGCCATAAAAATTAATAACATTTTAAAAAATTAAGTAATAATCAAATTAATACCTAATAAAAATAAAAACCTAGTAACTCGACTTACTTGGTTTTTGCCTATGGGTTTTATTAAAGTACGGGGCTCTGCAGCACATTATTATCGTATGTAAAGAACATGGAAGTTAAGAATACCAATATAACATAACTCCAGCATTTAATGTGTACATATTTGTCGATTAATTTAATTTCGCTTAACCAAATGTTCCTTGCTTACAATCGTTAAAAGCAATGTTTAGGCGATTTTTAAACTGTACCCAACATTTGTTGTTTCTGTTTGTATATTTTAATTTAATTAATATTTAGCCCTCTTTGGTCTTTCCAAAAATATATACTAGTGGGTATTTTTTGTTGCAAATTTTACTGAAAATTAGCATTTTCCATATTTTTGGATTTTTCTTTATAGAAGTTTGTGGACAGAAAATAAAGACATTATTTTATAATTCCTACTTGTCAACTTTTATATTTTTAACTTATTTTAATTAACTTCCTTAGGCATTTAAAAATAAATATGTGTTTCTTTTAAATACTTTTAATAGTTCCACAACTTTAATTATACTAACAATAAATAGCAAAACAATAATAAACAACTTTAAACATAATGATTTTATTATAGAGAAGCACTATTAAAAAAATATTTGTAATATTTACTAAATGGTAATAAATTAAATAAAAATTATAGAACACTTCAATTTGAAAAGGTATTGTTATTTTTGTTTTTTGTTCATTAAAATAATGTTTATTTTATTTTTAATGTTCTATATATGAATTTAATTTATTTCCATTTACTAAATATATATTTTTTTATGTAATAGTGCTGTTCTATAATGAACTCATATTTTTAAAGATAAAGTAAGTAAATTAAAATAACATAACTTAAAAGTATAAAAGTGTTTTTTATTAAAGTATTAAGTTAGCGCACAATAATAAAAAAAAATTGGTATTGAAAAATAATGTTTTGTAATTTTCTATTATGGACTTCTATGAAAAAAATGTTAAATTTATGGAAAACACTATTTTTGTGTAAAATTTAAAATTAAAAATACGTAGGTATGAATATATATTTTTGAAAAACCTAAAGAGGGCCTAGTATACAGAGTGTTTATTAAACATGGGGCAAACATTTGTGTGATCCTTTAAGTAATTTTATGAAAAATAAAAATCCTATAAACATATGTCCGGAGTTGTTTCCTTACTGAGATACAGGGCGTTAAAATTTAAGAAAAATTAGTTCTTTCTAACTATATTTAATTTGACTCTGTCGATTTGGATTAAATTTGGTACATTTATTTAAAGTAATAAGGTGCGTATTCACTCCTAATCAGATTGTTTTTATTGGGTCCAATGGCGTCTCAGTGGGCATCGCAACTTATATTATTCAGAAAAAAATGTACGCCACTGACTTTTTTGCGTTTTAATATTTTTTTATAATTAGGCAATTAAAAATGCAACTTTTTGTATTTTTAGTATCTTCCTTTGATTTAAAAAAATATTAAGGCTGCTTTAATTTCTTCCAAAAAGTAACAATGGACAACATGATATAAAAAGCAAAAATTAAAATGAAATAATTATTTGCCTTAAAATAAATTAGCAGTCGTGTATTTTATTAATAATTTTAGTGCCCTGTATCTCAGTAAGGAAGCAACTCCGGACATATTTTTATAAGAACTTTTTTTATAATAAACATTAAAAAATCACACCTTTAATATTTGCCCCATTTTTAATAAACACTCTGTATATAAATAAAAATATACAGGGTGTTCCATAAGAAAAAAGAAAAGTTGTGTAATTTTCCTAAAAACTGCCCAATATAGACAAAAATAATAACACCAAAATATTTTACAAAAAAACTAGACAATTAACCTTTTAAAAGTTTTTTTAAACGCTTTAATAGCAAACGAATGTTGTAAAAATAAACAAAATCTGAAAATCACCCTGTAGCACCAAGATGGATCGGAACAGCTATGTGTGGATTCATTACAGTTAAAAAAAATGAGATCGAGAGTTCTATATCAGATTTTTAAGCTCCGCAAACTATTCCGAAATTGCCTTTAATACTTTGACCCAACAAACTGTAAGACAACGTAACGGAATCCACAATTGCGTTATTTTCGATAACTTTTCCTTATTTGATTTAACAAAAGAAAAGTTTACAGTTGTCGATTTCTTTAAGTGTAGCAACTTAGAAGACCGAAAAAGGCCATTTTTAACATTTTTTTTTCTGGTAAGCCCTTTTAATTTATTATTTTAAAATTTTGTACATATGTTTATTCTGTATAATTTTACCAATATGTTTGCTTATTTAATTTGTCAGAAACAATACTTTAAAATATTGTTATCCTCGGGAATTTGACAGAAAACTGGTACTTTAAAAAGAGAACACCTTGTATATTGCATAACAATTAAATAGATATTTTAAAGAGCTTTAAGAAAATATCACATGTGATATGTCTATCTCTCAATCTTACAAACCAGGAAAATACTTTTTAGTAAGAAAAACAAAAATAATGGGCCATATGAAAAAGAAGAAAATGCTTATACTTATAAAATTTGAAGCAAATGCTTTTGCTTATAAGTATAAGCAAATGCTACATAGAAAAATATAGCAAAAGCATTTGCCTATACTTAGAAGCAAAAGCATTTACTTCAAATTTTATTTTTTTAAGTATAAGTATTTGCTTTTTTTTATTTATATGGCCCATTGACAATGTATTTATTGCACGTGATCAACCAAGAAATCTTTAAATCTATGCACAACCAGAAGTAAAGTAAATATAGTAAGGATATTAAAAGTTGCCCCCCTTTTCTTTTGGTTGGAAAAAGATATCGAGATCGGGTAAAATTTGGGTAAAAGGGTGTCATTCAAACTACTTTTTGCCATAAAAATGATTCTGGTCACGTGGCATAGTGCCAAGGGGGCACCAGCAACTTTTTTTTAATGTAAAAGTTGTGGAAATACGGCCATTCAAATCTAAAAATAGTAAATATAATGTCTGTTTTATCTTCGACACTAACGTATAGCACAGAAAAATATTATTTTGTCTGTGCCTATGGTGTCTTTAGCTTGGAGCTGTAGGGATAATGAAAATGTAACATAATTTTTAAATTTGATGGCCATATTTTCAAAACTATAACAAAATAGACATATCAAATGTTATATTTTTTTAAAGCTCTTTAAAATATCTATTTAATGGTGATGCAATATAAAAGGTGTTTATTGAAAAACAGTTTACTATTAAATTCCTGAGGATGGCCATATATACCAAACTATTTAAAATTTAATTAAACCTACGAGGACTTTTTTAAAGCTTTTTAATAGGTCTTTTAAATGGTGACATATTATTCAGGGTATTTAATTAAAAAACCAATGTTTAACTGTTTTTTTGTTAATAGCACGTTAATTAGCGGAAAAAACACTACAACTTTACAAATATAACCGACTGCGTATCTCCAATAATAAAGAAGTTAGCAATGGTGGCAACTTAAAAATGATTACTCTGTATATTCTACAATATTACACCACATAAAAAGTGCTTTAAAAGCATAACTTTAGAAAAAAGATGATAGACCTTGGAAATATTTGTACATAGGTACAGTTTGAGTTTAATTACGAAATAAAAAATGGAATGCGCGTTTTCTTTATTTCTTTAAAACCTACATTTTTATATTTCTTTGTAAAAATGATGCTGTTCCTAAAAGCCATTTATAATTTAAAATTTAACACTAATGGTTGTTTATAGAGATATTTCAATTATGCAGCAAATAAATGGGTTATTGAATCCAACATGAAGCAATAACACGGGTAAATGGACAAAATAATTTAACACAAGAAAAATCTATTAAGTATTACGAAAATTTTGCAAAATTTTATAAATTACTTTGTAGAAATATTTCAGACACCAAGAATAATTTGATTAATTAGTTTTTGTTTTTTTTCGCTTTTCTAACAATTTTTCAACTCTTTTTTAGTATATCTAGTAATAAAGTAATAAAATCTACAGGAGATAATAAAATTGTGTCAGTAATATAGTTTTGTTAATTTAATTTATTATCTACAATTTTAATTAATTTGTCAAAGAAAAAGTTTATTTGTAAGTGATTATACAGTGTGTCCCAAGATAGATGTTATAAGAGGACAAACGAACCAAAAATGTTGAAATTATTAAACGTCTTTTGGAAAAACTTGTCGCATGGTTTAAATCTAATAAGAGGGAGAATTAAATTTTATGTCAAACTTAAAGTTTAAGAACTTTAAAAAATATTTTGTAAATTTTTTACATTATGCATTAACAGTTTTTAAAATACTTGGCTTAAGGCATCGAATTAAAAAATATATATACTGAAAAGTTTTCTTTTAAATTTTGCTTCCTCTAGCCCATTATTTAAGTTGTAATGCGTAATGTAAAAAATTAAAAAAATATTTGGCTTTTTTCCAGAATAAAATTAAAACTTTTATACATTATGAAGAACTATTCTGCTCTTACACAATATAATAAAAGTTATGAATACTTTAAAGGAAATAAAATAATAAAATATTTAATATTAAGCTACCTACAATAAAAAAAAATAAATAAAGCATAAAATGTAAAAATTGACAATTACATTTTTTTGCTCTATGCTTTACTTTTAAATTTTGACATAAAATTTAATTCTTCACAACATTTGCTTTAACAGTTTCGTTTTTTAAAATAAAAATAGTTGGATCCTGGGCATTTTTTATATTTTTAGGTATAACTCGCCCTGAATAATACCAATTGGAGTAAAATTTTGTATTTATTAATTTTTGACCATGCGACCAAACTCTCAAAAATTCGTTTTTAAATTTCTAAAACTTTTGTTTCATTTGTCCTTTCGTTACATCTATCCTGAGACACACTGTATGTATTTTAGGAAGTAGCAGAACTTTTATTTTAATCTTTCTATACATTTGCCGACTTTAACAGCTTCATATTATAAGCTTGATTAGATAATTGATCAATGATTTATTATCTAATAGATTTTGGTGTGTTCGGTCTGGCTACACATAACCAGCCAACGAGCCCCTCAGCCGTGCGTCTCGCTGGTGAAATGTAGGGGATGCGGTGCAAATAAGTGTTGCATTTAACAAAATTGCAGTAATATAAGTCTGTTATACTACGCTTTAAATTACACCTGATCGTAAAATAAACCTTTACAAATAAGGTAACATAGTTTTAACTATACTACACTTAAAATTTGGAGAAAAAATTCAGAGATAAGGAGGAAAATCTGTTTATTTTTAAATAAGGAGATATACAAACATAAAACAAAAGACTTAGCTTAACAAAAATGCTTTTTATATATTTGAGAGCATGAAAAGCGCTTTTGATTTTTTTCGAGTTGATCTGCCCCACTTTCCTCTATCATTGTGAATCCGGTCTCGGTGCGGCTTTGATGTGGTTATGTGTGGTCAGACCTTAACTCTGCATCACATTCTATACAGAGATTGTATACTCCTGGCTAAGGATTATAGAATTAAAACACTTTAATTTACTTTTAGGTCCTTTATTTCATTAGAAATTAATTGTTTCTTAGAAATTTAAAAAGAGACAATAGGCCTACTATAGGTACTACTAGGCCTACTATCATACACATACATTTTACTGTTGTTTACTGATTGAATAGTTAAAAACGAGGATTAAGGGTGTACTAAAATTAACCTATTGATAAAAAAACTGTAAATTAGGATGATTAGGCTTTCTTTTGTAAAATTACTTTGTCTGTATTTTTTAAAAGACATATATGCTCTTACTTGTCGATGTTTTCCTTTATGTCAAGGCAGTAGGTATTTATAGAGGAGGTTTGTCTTGGAGAAAACCCAGCTCTGGTAAATTCTTGGGATTTGTAAGGATTAATCCTTTCCTTAAATTTTGTGTCTTTTATTGTTATATAAAAAATTAACATAAAGGCAGTATTTAAATTAAAAATAAAACGAATTGGCAAATATTTAAAACTTAGCTACAAATTTGTTATTACAGCAAACAAAGCATTTCTCATCAATTATGGTTTTATTTTAACCCATTAAAAATAAATTACAAAACTTAAACCTGCTATAACCAGCTTAAATAGACACAAGTTGTATAAATTATTATTTAATTCTATTACATTTAAAATTTCCTAATAAAAAAGGTTAGTTTGTGCTCTTTTTGTGCAGGCATAGTAGAAGCCTTCAGGATTTTACTTGTTTATTCCGTTGTTTTTTATGTTTTTTCTTAAATGCATTTTGAACGCTTCTCAGTTTTCTTGAAAAACACCGCCTAATATTAACTTTTAAAGGGCCAAAGGGGAAACCCGACATGTTGTTTTGTGGTTTTCATTTTCCACAGACATACCTGTATGACCTAGTCCAAAAGTTCGTATTTTGTGTTTTAGTTGCAGGCACAGACAGAAACCATTTTTATTTACCTCGGTATTTTCTTCCAAGTTTCTATGGTATACAGTGACTAACAGCCAAAATAATTCAGTTGCATTTGAAAATACATTATGGTGTAGTGCTATATGTGGCTGTATATCACCTGCTAGTGTAAGCAGTATCCATTTTATGAATTTGAGATAACCCAGTATACAGTGACCGCCAGAAATGTTGAACCATATGGAAAACTTTTTATTTTTGATTTCTTAAAAAATGTTATTTTTGATAAAAATCTCTGCATACAGCGAAACTTACAAAACACTGATCAAAATTTAAATAAACCATAGCATATACAAAGTAGATGCAAAATAACGAATATGACACAAGAGAAAACCACCTTTACTTTTGAACTTAGAAAAAATATTATTTGAAAAACTTGTTTAGAACTAAAAGTTTTGTCATATTTTAAAAGAAGAGTCTCCTATTAAAAAATTGGAAGAAAAACTTTCTTTTCCAACTTACCAAGTATAGACATTAGATCAAACTGAATTATCTGCCGTAAATTATCCCTATTGCCTTTAAATTTCGAAAAAATATGTCAAAGCTTTGTTATTCTTAAACCATTTAAGTACATTTGGATCAGTTCAAAAAACAAACGTCAATTTTTGCTTTTTTGTGGTTCAATAAGGTCAAAACTTATACCCCCTTTTTAGATTAATGTGCCACATCATTTTTCCTTTAAGAAAAATGTCTTCGCATTTAAAAATTTATGTTTATGATGTTCGTAATTATTTAAATTAATTCTATAATATATATTTTTTTATTTCTATGAACTGATAATTTACGGCAGGTAATTATTTAGCTCGATCCAGAATTTGTACGGGGTAAGTTGCAAAAGTAAATTTTTCTTTAAATTTTTTAATAAAAAGGTGTGGTTTTAAAATATGACCTAATTTTTAATTTAAACAAAATATTATTTGGCTTTTCTCCAGAATAAAATTTAAAAGTTTATTTAATATTTTAAGAAAATTAAAACTTTTATACATTATGAAGAACAATTCTGCTCTTCAATAATATAATAAAAGTTATTATTGCTTTAAAAGAAATAAAATTATGAAATATTCAATATTAAGTTACTTACAATACAATAAAGGTTCATTAGCACTCGGTTGAAATCATTTTTATGCATCAAAATAAAATCTTAACAAGACGCCAGACGAGAACTGGGCCAATGTTTGCGTCTCAAAAATGTGGTAAATAGTTTACCAAAAATCTGGTAAACAGTTTACCTAAAAACTTATAAACTTGTTGGAAAACTGAAAAATTAAAAATGAAATGTCTGATGGACATTTTAGAGTTTGACACTACTTTTGAAAAAATTAACTGGTAAAAGATACACCTATTAGGTATCTTAACCAGATAAAAAGAATAGTAAAAATGTTTAGCCATATAATAAAGTATTTTATGTTTTATTTGTTTTCTGGGAGATTAAATTTAAACAAAATATTATTTGGCTTTTCTCCAGAATAAAATTTAAAAGTTTATTTAATATTTTAAGAAAATTAAATTTAAAATTAATTTTCTAATTTTGATTTCAACCGAGTGCTAATGAACCTTTATTGTATTGTAAGTAACTTAATATTGAATATTTCATAATTTTATTTCTTTTAAAGCAATAATAACTTTTATTATATTATTGAAGAGCAGAATTGTTCTTCATAATGTATAAAAGTTTTAATTTTCTTAAAATATTAAATAAACTTTTAAATTTTATTCTGGAGAAAAGCCAAATAATATTTTGTTTAAATTTAGTCTCCCAGAAAACAAATAAAACATAAAATACTAATTTTTAATCCTAAACAAGTTTTTCAAATAATATTTTTCTCTAAGTTTAAAAATAAAGGTAGTTTTCTCTTGTATCATATTCGTTAATTTGCCCCTACCTCGTATACGCTATGGGTAATTTTAATTTTGATTAGTGTTTTGTAAGTTTCGCTGTATGCAGATATTTTTAGCAAGAAATTTTTTTGAGAAATCAAAAATAAGTTTTCCATATGGTTCAACATTTCTGGCGGTCACTGTATATACTAAATATTATTAAACAGGTTGTAATGACTAGTGCAAATAACTTGATCCCAAAGACACATCTAACTAAATTTCCAAATGGTTATTCCATAATTGCCCACGTTTTCAAAACTTTATCCCAAAATGTTTTAAACGAAAATCTTTGGAAACATATTAAACAATAATTTAAAAATAAAAATAGAAAAAATGGAATATGATATATAAAAAATAAATTACTTAAATTATTGTCAAAAAGTCCTAAAGCGATTACTGATAATGTAAAATTTAACCCTTGAATGACAACATGGGTTGCATGTAACCCCTTAAAGAATTATTTTAAAGTTTAAACAGCAGAAACCCTATTTATTTTCTTTTTGTTGTTTTGTAATCTAACCTATTATTTTTTTATAAAAATCTATTTTTGCACATCTCCTCACCTAATGATTATTCTTTAAACCATTACTGGTGTGCAGTAAAGCATTAAGTCTGCAAATTTTGTTTTATTGTCTGTTTTGTATATCTGGGCTTTTAAAAAGTGTTTCTTGTATTTCCTTTTTTTTCTATAATTAAAAACTTTATGTAGCATATTTATCAAAATAAAATTTTCAAGCTTCCTAATCATTTTTTGCAGTACATACTGTCCCTTTAGGTTAAGGAAGATGCAAAATAATTATTTTCCTGTCCGTGTATTAAAAAAAAAATGATGTGGGTGTCATATGTAACCACTGCTTTCATAAACTACTTTGTTGTGGCTGTGCTACAGCTATTTTATCGTCATGATTTATTTTCATTGGTTCATACACTATTTTTACTGCTACCACTTCTTCCTCTTCTAATTCACTTCTATTATCACTTAGGTCATAATAATAATTATTGTCATTATCCTTGTTACTTTTTAAATGTTGTGTTTTAATTTCTTTACACTTAAAAATTCAACAACAACAACAACACCTATAATTCAGACATTAAACTTCTACTGCGTGCGTTATTGGCTGTGGTAATAGTAACAGTTAGGCTACAAAGGTAGATGTAGCGGTAAGCATAAGTAAAAGACAACTTTTGCAAGAAAATAATCTAAAATATTATTTAGTGGGGTCACGGGCGACCCCTTGTTGTCGTTTAAGGATTATTAATACTTCTTGCTTATATTTGGATGATCTTCTGTGGTTCTTGGTATATTAATGATAGCCTGGATCATACATATAAATAAAACAAGACAAAATAGGTCTTTAGTTTTGCACCTTTATAAAAAACTTTCTATTTTTTTGGACTGAATTACCTACGAAATTAAAACTTTAAAAATAATATAGATCTCTGAATACCATATTTTAAAGTAAAAATGACAGACAAAATTTGAATATTGGTGCTAAGCGCCACTTTGGAAAAAACTTAAATGGAAAGGGGATCTTATAACACATCATTTTAAATCTTTTGAAAAATACCTTGTCACATTTTACCTACAACAAAATGGCGATCCTGGTAACATCATAAATAATTTGGAGAGCTTTTTTTTTAAATAATAAGTTATAAATAATTAATGCGAAATCCTTCCAAAACTCTTTTAAAGATCTTTTAAATGGTGATCTGAGAGTCTATATTTTTGTAATAATAATGGATTCGAATTAAGCGACCCCAAAAACAGAAAAGTACCACGTTTGTGGTCTATTCTAGTCTTTCGGACTACCAACTTATATTTTTTGCAAAGCTGTAATTCTTTTTAAATTTTATCAATAAACATAATAAATTTAATTATTAGAGAAAAGAGACCAATTATAAAATGGTATCCCTGATAAGGAATACCAGCATTTCTCTTAAACTGAAACTCACACGCGCAATTAGAGGGGTTTGTATCTTTTTTTAATGCCCATTCGCAAGTAGAAGTGGTAACATGCCAGTAGTGAAAGCCCTTTCGTCGTTGTAGCAACGTTTGATTTTTATCGCTTTCTCATAACTTTTTATGGTTTTGAAAAAATACTTCTATACTAAATTGAAGCAGAGGGATCTCTAAATATTATTATTAAGGGCTCAAATCCGATATATTTTTTTGTCACCCAAAATAATATTTTTGATATATTAAAAAAAAGTCGATTTTTTGGCCCAGCCTACTTTTTATAGTATTTCATATATGAATACCTTTATCATTTTTTAGTTGTTTTTAATCCTTGTTAAAATTAGTCAATGTAACTGAAAATTTTACAAAATAAAGGACAAATATATGATTGTTAATAACAATTACTACAAAAAGTTTTTTATATATAATTTTTTTCCAAATTATGTGTAAAAAACAAAATGGTATTCCATATTTGGTCACTTTCCTCTATTTTTTTTTTTAATTTTAATAAATATTAATTGTCGGGGTCTGTGGTGAATTCAGTATTTTATCGGTGGTCTTCGAAAACCACGTAAGACTTAAAGCTAAAATTTGACAACATGAGGGTAAAACCTATTAAAAAATTATTTTGGTGATTTATTTAATTATAGATTTTTTAACCTCTTTTAAATATTCTTTGTAAAAACTTACGAACACATTAGCGTTATCAAAGGCGTTTTCTTGCTAATAGGATTCAAAACATTTAAATACCCATCTCTATCTAACTCTCATATTTATATTGTCATTTCAAATGCGGTTTGAACAACTCCGATGAATACGGTTAACACTTAAATTGTCCTTGAATTTGCAAGGTTTTATAAAAGTGCAAAAAACGAATTTCGTAAAAAATGACACGTACGAGGTTTGCGGAGAACAACGAAAATGTGCTTCAGCGGCACGCACCTCAAAAATAGTTGAAAACCACTGCCCTAGACTAGCGAGACAGATGTATTATCTCGAATTCAGTTTAAAACTAAATTAAAAATTCCATTGCACGGATAAGGAAAATATGCAAACTATTGTTATCGCATTATTGTTATGTTAAATACGTAAAACGAAAGTGAAAAAATACTACCGTTGCGGAAACAATAATTTAAACGCTTCTGACAGTAATTTGAGAATAAAAATAACTTCGAATAAAGCCAATTATTATACCTTTTACAGATTCAGCATTTTGCATCTATTATTGCTGTTGGGTAATAAAATAAAATACTTTTGATTTAATTTCCTATTAAATGATATAAGTATAAGGCAGGGATGGCGAACTTTCACGTACGAATATTCCATTTTTCTAAAAAATGTTTAGGGAGGTTATAGACGTGCCATCAAATAATTTTGAATTTGTGATTTTCGAAAACACAATAATATTAAAAACCTTCTTTGTATATTTTTTTCGTAGTGTATAATAAATTTTGTGCTCAATATGAATTTCTAAAATTATTCAGATATTTGCGAGGATATTTGCGTCTTGTAGATAAATTTAAAAATATATATTAAATGACTACAAGATTTAAAGGAGCAAATATACAATTAAAAAAATAAACTGACTTCAAAATAAATAATAATTAAAAAATCTCACTAAAAAGCTAAAAACAACACCTAATAAATGTTTTAAAATGAACTCTCGCCTAAAAACATAATTATATGTGCATATATACGCACCTAATATCAATAACTAAATAAATAAAAACTGTTTTTTTAATTGACCGGAAAATTGAATTTTCCACTCAATTTTTAAGCGGAAAATGCTATTTTACATGACTAATTTACTTTCCGGTCCCTAGTCCCTGATATCAGAAAATCCTGTTAGCCATGACAAAAATTGTCAGAGTTCAATTGTTACTATTTGACAGTTCAAGATATTGTAAAGTAAAGAAAGCATCATTTTGCCAAAATGGAGTCAGACATGGAAAATCCAGATGAAATAATTGAAGCAGCCTTGCCTTATTGTCGTTTAAATATAACACTAAAAATTTACACAGTTTTTTTTCCGGTCAATTAAAAAAAAATTATGCCTCGCCTACGGCTCGCCCTGTAAATGTTTTTCGTCGACCCGTAAAATACCATTTTCCGGTCTAGTAACGTAAATAGCTATTTTATTATTTGTTATTATATATATTAGCTTTTTCGCCAGTTTATTCCTTTTTTTATGATTTTAGTCGGTTTAATTATTTTAAATTGTTTACGGGCATTCCAATAGTAAATTAAAAATCTGTTACACCCTGTCAATCAATTATTGTGGGATACCCAGACACTTGTAAAAACAAATTTATTTTTCCTTATTATAAAGCATTATTTCTGCATCAAACAGAAAGTTTAATTGGTATTTGATAGTTTCTTAAGTTATTCCAATGAACATGCAGTTATCACTCCTTTGCATAATAAGTAAATTGTCTGGGTCTATATCTAATACAATGTGAGTTGTTTATTCAGGATATAACGCTATTCTTAGGGTCTTTCCAGTGACGAAAATTTTTGTGCGTCACGCTCCAGGGCTTGAAGCTCTTGAACTGCTCTAAAAAGTTAGTCACTGGAACGCATCCTTAGACAAGGAAAGAGAGATACTTTAAGAAATTTTAAAATTTCGTTGTTTTTAACCTTTCTTGGTTTTATAATAATAATTTATTTTAAATATCTAATTCCATTTTAAATAAATAATTTTAAAAAATCCATCCTTAATCATAAAAAACACGTTTAAAGCACAAAAACCAAAAGAGGGGTTGGTGCATGAGGGGCAAGGGGAAAGAAAAACGGAGTAGCTCAGTGCATAACACTTTACGTCACTGGAACGCCATAAAGTAGAACGAAATGCTCCTGAGCTACTCGGGAGCGCTCTATTTGCGTCACTGGAAAGCCACTCTTGATGGTAGGAGAGCCCAAAAGGGGATTTCGGGATTTACTACAGCGCGGCAAATTAATAAACCAGAGAATATCTTGTACCGGGTTAAGTACCTTCACCAAATATGAGCCCCGTATACAGGGCCGATCATAAAAAACAAGAATATATTTTGACAGTGACGTAAAAAAACAGAGGGCTACAAAAAAAAAAACGTCAGATTAGCATTTTCAAGGGTGGCTATTTTTTTATTTTTAAGGAAATAAATCGGGAATAACGAAAAATATTTAATGCGATACGACTTAAACGATTTCCACAAGCTGAAATAATAATAGTATTTTTTTGACATACAGTGTGTCTACGTAAGTTGGCGGCATATGGGAAACTTTTTTATTATTAATTTTACGAAAAAAAGTTATTTTTATAAAAAGTTCTGCATGTTCCAAAACCTAAAATGCAATCATTAGATATTAAATTGTGTTAGACATGTACGAGGTTGGGCCAAAAATGTAATTTTTTTGAACATTATATTATAAAACTCCCTGGAAAATCATAAAAATAAATTTAAATTTTCTAGTGAAGTTAATAAGACGAAAATAATGTGAAATATTAATCCAATTAAAATGTTTAATATAAGCCTTATAAAACAAATATAAATCTCTATACAAGGTAAGTTAGAAAAGCAAGTTATTTTCCATTTTTTAATAGAAGGGTCTGCTTCCACAATATGACATAATGTTTATTACTAAACAACTTTTTTAAATAATATTTTTCTCCAACTTTAGAAAAAAGGTGGTTTTCTCTTATGTCATGTTTGTTAATTTGCACCTACATTGTATAAAATGTATACGATATGATTTGTTTTAATTTTGATTAATGTTTTGTGGCTTTCGCTGTATGTAAAGATTTTTATTAAAAATAATTTTTTCTAAGAAATCAACAAAAAAGTTTTTCATATGTTTTACCATCTATGGCGGTAACTGTATAAACATGGCTCTGCAAATTCTTCGTTTTTAATAAATATTGTTTTAAAATTTTTAAAAATCCTTAAAATTTAAAAAAACACCTTTTAAATAAAACTTGCTAGCCTGGATATAAACCTTTTTTAATATAATAATTTTTGTTATTTCATAGTTGTTAAGGAGAATTTATTAAATCCAATGTTTAAAATTATAATCTTATTTATGCTTGTTTTATGGTCTAGAAACTTGCAATTAAGTGAGTTATATTTATTTTTTTCGGACAAAGCAGACTAAAGAAATTAACGAACATAAAAGAAGTATTTTAATCTTTTTAAAATTAAACAAAACATTTCGCTTATCCAGAAATAAAGGGACACAACTTAAACATTGCAGAATTATAGTTAAGTTATGTTGTTAAATTGGCTCCAAAGATCCATAATTGCTGCCTATATAATAAAAAAACTTAGCCATGTACTTTCTTTATATTTTACAAATCTTTAAAGTTACTGTCTAAAACTAGCAGCTTAATTATGATTTTACAAATCAGGTCAGAGGCGTACATTTTTTTGTTAGAAATCTTTCAGGTGCCTCTCAAAATGCCACTGACATATACTTTTAGGTTAGTGCTGAATTAGTTCCTTAGTGTTTTAAGTTATTTTCTCAAAAACCATCTTGTGATAAAATAAATAACCTGTGTTAAAAGTGTATAATAACATTTTCTCTAATAATTTTTGATTTTAAAAAATAATAGGGTTAGAAAAAAACATAATTTTACCAAAATATTTTTTGAGATTCAAAATTACAAAGACGTAATTTGAGCAAATAAAAAAACGGCTAAAAACACACATAAAATCTGTTTTTGTGATTAGATTACTTTCACACAAACATGTTTTATTTTATACCTATTTTTTATGAATTGGCAATTTTAAACCACCCTCTATATCATATGGTAACATATGGTAACTTTCATTAGGCCATTTCAGACAAAACAACATTTTTTATAAGGAATAACTGGTTTACAAAATATTGAAAATAAAAAAAAATACAGGTATAAGTCCATTCGTAATCACAATGTATATTTTTGTTTTTTATTTAAAATTATTCTTATAACAAAATGTACATAAAATATTTATGCATGTACGTTTTTAAAAACTTTATAAGATACTACTTAACTCTTTAACCCTTATGGTTCAAGGGATACTTACTAGAGAAATTTCATGTAATCCAAATGCTAACAAATATACTACTTACCCCGGTATAATCCTTTGGATATCTTTATTAAAAACCATTTTAAAAAATGTCTTAAATCACACGACACAAAAAAACTTTTAATAAACCTAAAATACGTAAAAATAATAAAATTACTCACTACAACCGATAACTACCAATATTTTATAGATTTGCTGACCTATCGTATCAATAAAATGTTTATTCTTCCGGTAGTTTTCGATATCAATAAAATAAGTGCATTTTTTTTTTACTTTCAAACACCGGCGATTGATTCTTCGATCGACTGAATCGCTATTTCAAATTGAGCGGTGTTTTGTTACTGCGGTCACGTGACCTTCAAGTCGGTGGAGCTTTTCGATAGTTCATAGGTTGGTTCATTTTCCTGCGGAAGCTCAGAAAAATGAATCAGGATGTGTGGATTGTTGATTAATGCGTTTGTTTATGTGTATTCAAACGCTTTATGCTTGTGCTGATTTAATTAATATCCTATAGACATTTTTCATTATTTTCAACAATTATTTTTTGTTTCTTTAATTGCAAAACACTAGCTTGAATTATTTTATTTTTTTACCACAGTTAGTTCTGGTTAGATTTTTTATTACTACCTGTTATAAAATTTAAATTTTTATTTTTATTTAAATTTTAATTTTTACCAAAAATGGAAAAATTAAATAATGTATTTAATTCTTTAGCGTTTTTGTGTATCATATTATTTTTTTTTATTATGTTTTATCTCTTTTTTTTAAATTCTTACGAAAAAAATGTCAAGATGAAAATCAAAGAGAAAGCGAGCATTATTTCCCTATTTAGTTCTTTTTGAATGATCCTGTATCTTACCTGGGATTTTTGCATTAGTAAAAATACCTATATTTACTTTTATTCGAAAACTCTTGGGCATAAAAGTCCTAAATAAAAACCTTGTCAAATTTTGTTTTTAACAAGTCACACATATCTTTTTAAATATTGAATTATATGTGTGACTTGTTAGAAACAAAAGTTGACAAGGGTTTTTATTTAGGGCTTCTATGCCCAAGAATTTTTGAATAAAAGAGTATTACAGAAATATAGTCCCAAAAAAACAGAAAATAAAAAAATACAATACATGTGAACTTTAAAAATAAATATTAAAAGAAGAAATAAACCAACTTTAAAAAGATAAATAAAACTTACTAAAAATTTGGAAACCTTATTTTTCTTTTTTTTTGTATTCCTTATTTTTAAATTTTTAGTGAGTTTTATCTTTTTAAAGTCGTTTTAATTTTTCTTCGGAGATGAGGGAAAGACCCAGAAAACACTATTTGCCGGCAATATACATTTTTCATATTGGCATTGATGGTAAAGCATTGGCAATTGGTGGCAATATTATGCCAACATCTAATACGCATTAAAAAGTTAACCCTAAATAAACACTCAATTTCCAATAAATTTTACATGCAGGCGAATTGCCGGCAAGCATACAAAAATGGCGGCATACCAATCCTGATTAAATAAAGCATGCCTTTTGTTGCAGGCAAATAAATATTGGATTTTTGAAGGCAAACCTTCAACGCATATTTATACTTTTCAAACCATATTATTAACATTGGTATTTAACTAACATTCAAGCAATTTTTTGATCTGTTTTATTTATAATGGCGGCTAAACAACATTATTTTATGTTTTTTACATAATTTAAAGGAAATGGCCTTTTCCTAACATTTTATTGATACAAATCATGCAACTAAAAATTAAGTCAAACAAAATGTTTATTATGCATTTTTGAGAGAATAAAAATAAAATGATGGTAAAATTATCTATACCCTGTTTCGTTGCAAGAGATAGTAATAAATCATTTAATTTTATGGCAATTCGCTTTCTGTGTTAGTCCAAGTATAAATATTTTTCTTCAATTCTACCTGTAATGTACTGATAAGGCATCATAATTTTAGGCCGGCAGACTACGCTCTAATATTCGTCAACCTCTTGGGTCAAATACAAAGGAATAACAGATGTTTACCCGTATTTACGTGGGTATAATGTGATAAAAACCTTGACAGTAGCGGTGCGCTTGAGTTTATTTTTGGGAACTTACCCTTTATAAACAGTTTAGGTAAAATGAAAATCTTGTTTCTTTTATATGTGTAAAAAATTTATTTTAGAATTTATAGTATATCAATATTGTACAGTTGGTATAATTATAGTTAATAATAACCATTTTATTAAGAAAATAATACACATTAAAAATGCATAGTCAAAAAATAATTATTTAAAATATAATCTATACCTAATTAAATATGCTACATAATCTACATCTAGTTATTCACAATCTTCCATATCTGACATACTATCACTACTTGAGTCATATGAGTCTACTTGTATAATTAGAGGTTCAACAGTTGTATCTACTATTATATCCAAAGACCACATTTTATTTTCTACTTCTAATACATGTTCGACACATTTTTTCCAGTTTTCTGGGGAAGCATTAGATATGGCAATTTGAAATAGTTTTTTTTTATATCTACTAGTTTAAACGTAGTATTATTATTTCTGGCTACTTCACCTTTCACTTGTGCCCATATAAGTTCTATGGGGTTTAGTTCGCAGTGATAAGGTGGCAGCCGATATACAGTTATATTTTGTTTCTTAGCTATTTCATCAATTACAAAACGTGTGTACTTAGCTTTATTTATGGCGACTTCACTTTTTACTAGCTGCAACAACTCTAGTTTAACACTATCTGTAGGATGTTCAATATTTTGCTGCATCAACCAGGATTGAATGTCTTTTTAAAGCCAGCTTAAAGAGCATTTTGTTCGCGCTTCCTGCCTCCGAATGCCTCTGTTCCAGACCGGAAAACAATTTTTAAATGGGTTGCTAACTTAAGGGCAACTGGTTCTTAACTTTCCTAAATCAAGACAGCGATCCGAGATGAAACTGCTGCTATTCCTCAAGACATGGTGATAAAAGTGATGCGGAACTTCTAGGAACGCCTTCGCATGTGTGTCGCTGCTAACGGTCGTCACTTACACGATATAATTTTGAAAACATAGTTTAAAAACCTTAAAGTGTGAAAATAATAAAAGCTTAGCTTCATATTTTATAGTAGACTTTTTATTTGCTACCCAAATGTGGGAGTCCATTCTGCCGCATCCTGTATATTCGAATACGTTTTTAACAATCTGCTTTTTGTTTACAGTTAAATGGCCGAGACATGCGCGTTTCTGCGGAGAAGCCATTTTTACAATACTGTAATACTTTGAACAATACTCTAACAATTTATAACCACTCAGTTGCACATACGGAAAGATACTAAAATATATATAAAATTTATAATCCTTATTTAACGCAATTCGGTGTATTTCTACCTGTTCTTTGCACAGAGACTGGTGCGCCTATGGTTTACAACCTTCTAACTGTCCCGAGACATTTTTATTGCTATCTCTTGCAAAAAAATAGTGTATAGGTTAATTTCGACGATTTCGACCAAAGGTGATAAATTCAAATTTCCCG
The DNA here is from genome assembly GCA_014170235.1 of Listronotus bonariensis. Classification (NCBI taxonomy): domain Eukaryota; kingdom Metazoa; phylum Arthropoda; class Insecta; order Coleoptera; family Curculionidae; genus Listronotus; species Listronotus bonariensis. The sequence goes on along the minus strand of JACEGR010002470.1, from coordinate 45,569 downwards.
CTTAGCCGAAATACAAGATTTGACAATTTGACAGATGAGGCAACCTTGCTTTTGTTTGGCCGCTTTGTGTAATTGTTTTCTACGTAGTTTTCTAGCTTTTTAGTTTCTTTTTTAAAGAAAAGAGTTTTTAGTAGACATAATTAAGTGTATTCATTACCTAATTAGTGTGTGTTGTGTAATTAATTGGTGATGGCTAGTCAAGAAGGCGGGTTATTCAAGTAGACTGTTAGGAGCTGTAAACATTTCGTTTAAAACCTTTTAAATTTGTAGTTACCTAAAAAATTATATAAAATCAGGGAGTTACCTTATTAAAAGTTTTAAAGACGTGTTAATAAAAAAATTATATATATTTAATAGTTTTTTTTTGACATTTAACTCCTTTAAAATATTTCTCCCTATGTTTTGAAACTGAAAATTAAGTGTAAGTGTCCCTTAAATACTTACTATTTTAAAGTGTTTTCTTTTGATTTACTATCTTTTTTTTAATTTTATTACATACTTTTTATTTATTTTTTGGTTTATTGTTACGGTATAAAAATTGATATTATGTAATTTTTTTATTGATACCTTTTTGCCATTGCCTAGCCATTAAAGAGTGTTGGCAATGCCAGTAAATTAAATGTACAACGCCGGCAAAAAATGTTATATGGGGAAGTTAAAGAAAATCTCACCAAATCTCACGAGGGGGAAAGGGGTGGTCCAAAAATGTGCAAAAACGCCTTACGTAACTTATGATTGATGCAAGACGCGAAGCGAAGAAGGAAAAGTGTAACTTTTCTCTCTCGTAATGTAAAATAATTATTGTTGCTATAAAAGAATGTTACCAAGTTTAAAGTTACTTTATACTACAGTTTTATCTTAAAATGAAATCTGCCCAGTTAGTTGTATCTTTGGAAACCTTTAAAGTAAAATGTATTTTTGAAAACGTCAAAAAATCGCTTTTTTAAACATAGTATTTATTTTACCCATACTCCATTTTTGATGGTTAATAAAAACCCACTAAAGTGAATTCCCTTATGAGGTACGCATTATAAAAACATAATATTATTAGTAGAAGAGCTAGTGAACCTTCAAGTAACGTTAGGTCTGTAATACTTAATAGGTGTATCTTTTACCAGTTAATTTTTTCAAAAGTAATGTCAAACTCTAGAATGTCCATTAGACATTTAATTTTTAAATTTTTTTCATTTTTCTGACAAGTTTATCAGTAAGTTTTAAGGTTAACTTCTTACCACATTTTTGGTAAACTTTTTACCACATTTTTGAGACGCAACCATTGGCCCAGTTCCCGTCTGACGTCTTGTTAGGATTTTATTTTATTGGATTAAAATCATTTTAACCGAGTGCTAATGAACCTTTGTTTATAAATTAAAACCTTTGTATTGCAAGTAACTTATTATAAAATATTTTATTATTTTATTTCTTTTAAAGTAATCATAGCTTTTATTATATTGTGTAAGAGCAGAATAGTTCTTCCTAATGTGTAAAAGTTTTTTTTAATGTAAAATAAAGTTTTTAATTTTATTTTGGAGAAAAGCCAAATGATATTTTGTTTAAATTTAATCTCCCAGAGAACAAATAAAGCATAAAATACTTTATTATATGGCTAAACATTTTTTAATATTCTTTTTATCTGGTTAAGATATCTAATAGGTGTATCTTTTACCAGTTAATTTTTTCAAAAGTAATGTTTAACTCTAGAATTTCCATCAGGCATTTCATTTTTATTTTTTTTTCAGTTTTCTAACAAGTTTATCAGCAAGTTTTTAGGTAAACTGGCCCAGTTCCCGTCTGGCGTATTGTTAAGATTTTATTTTATTGGATTAACATAATTTCAACCGAGTGCTAATGAACCTTTGTTTATAAATTAAAACCTTTGTATTGTAAGTAGCTTAATATTAAATATGTCATTATTTCCTTTCTTTTAAAGTAATCATAACTTTTATTATATTGTGTAAGAGCAGAATAGTTCTTCATATTTTTAAAATGTTTTAATTTTCTTAAAATGTTATATAAACTTTTTTAAATTTTATTCTGGAGAAAAGTCAAATTATATTTTGTATAAATTAAATCTTCCACAAAACAAATAAAGCATAAAACATCATCAAGGCCGTAATCGCGAAACACTAGCGATTCGGTCGGCGAAAAATAATAATTCGATTGGTCAACGTTTTTTATATCCATTCATGTTAAACTTTTTAGTTTTAAAACAACAGAGACTGACTGAATAGCCCAAACGTGCTTTTACTTGAAAAAGACAAAATTATTCCCGATAATTATACAGGGTGTTAGTAAATAAGTGCGACAAACTTCAGGGGGTGATTCTGCATGAAAAAATAATGAGAGTTTGCTCTATAAACGTTTGTCCAAAAATGCTTCATTTCCGAGATACGGGGTGTTAAAGTTTTTCTTAAAAACTGATTATTTTTTATTGCTCTAAAACCGATCGAGATATGCAAATGAAATTTGGTGGGTTTTAAGAGGTAGTTATTACGCATTTTTTAACATGCAAATAAAAATTTTGTGTTCATCAGTGGCGCGCGTACGGGTAATAGTCTCAATTTTTTTAAAGAAAAAAGTGGTACGCCACTGAGATATTCTAAATTAAAAATTATTTTTAAATACCTTGCTCAATTTGTGAAAAAAAATCATTTCTTGCCTTTTTTTTCGTATGAGGCGTCGTTTTTATGCAAAAAAATAAAACATCATAAGCGGTATTTTTCATTTTTTTAATACGTACAATTACATTAAATCAAAACAATTACAGAATATAACACTAATAACATTTTAAATAGGCGCAAAGCTACAACAAATGTTCAAAATGACCTCCCTCAGATGTAATACAAGATTCAACTCTTCGCCTCATTGATTGTCGTATTCGCTCAAATATTCTTGGTGTATTTCTTATTGTCTCACAGCCGGCTATAATTCGATTCCTTAGGTCATCAGCATTTTCAACGGGAGTGGAATAAACTAATGATTTAAGAAAACCCCAAATGCAAAAATCTAAGGGATTTAAATCCGGCGATCGAGCAGGCCAATGTTCCGTACCTCCCCTACCTATCCAACGATTTGGATATACAGTATCTAAATGATTACGAACATTAATGCTAAAATGAGCTGGTGCACCATCATGCATAAACCATAAGTTGTGTCTTAACTGTAAAGGAATTTCTTCAAAAAGAACAGGTAACTCTTCCTGTAGAAAATTAAGGTAAGCCTCGCCTGTTAATCGTTGTGGGAGGAAGTATGGACCAATTAAATAATGATCAGTTACCCCAAGCCATACATTTGCTGAAAACTCATGCTGAAAATGAGCTTCAAAGATTCCATGTGGATTTTCCTCAGCCCATAAGTGATTGTTATGGAAATTTCGTATACAATGTCGTCCAAAATTCGCCTCATCAGTAAACAAAACGCCATTTAAAAAATTAGGAATTTGAGCGATTTGATGAAGAATCCACTGGCAAAAAATAGGCGCGGAAAAAGTCTCTAGGTAGTAAAGCTTGTACACGTTGGATATGAAACGGATACAACTGCTGTTCTTTAAGAATTTTAAATACAGTGAAGTTGCTTACATTCAATATGTTGGCAATTTTTCGAGTACTTGTTTCAGGTGACTCGGCAATTAACTCGAGAACTGCTTCTTCTAGTTGCACAGTTCGTACTTCTCGAGGACGCCCGCAGTCAGCCGTTTGTTTCTTAAATGTACCATTTTCCCGCAAACGTTGGTGAAGACGAGCAAATAGTGTGTGATGGGGTACCCTACGTCCTGGATACAACTCAGCATACAATCGTCGAGCTTGCCGACCATTTCCATTACATCGACCGTAGACAAAATGCATGTCTGAAAATTCCGCATTTGTATAATTTTCCATTTTTTCGGCAAAAGTAAAATTAATAACCAACTAACAATAATGTTATAGCCAAAACTAAAAGTTTAATAACTTTAGAAACTTGTAAAAACGCTAATTTGACATTAGGTATCTAAATGTTGACAGTAGCCTACTAGATAAAAAAAAATATTAAAAGAAAAGAAAAATACCGCTTATGATGTTTTATTTTTTTGCATAAAAACGACGCCTCATACGAAAAAAAGGCAAGAAAGATTTTTTTCACAAATTGAGCAAGGTATTCAAAAATAATTTTTAATTTAGAATATCTCAGTGGCGTACCACTTTTTTCTTTAAAAAAATTGAGACTATTACCCGTACGCGCGCCACTGATGAACACAAAATTTTTATTTGCATGTCAAAAAATGCGTAATAACTACCTCTTAAAACCCACCAAATTTCATTTGCATATCTCGATCGGTTTTAGAGCAATAAAAAATAATCAGTTTTTAAGAAAAACTTTAACACCCCGTATCTCGGAAATGAAGCATTTTTGGACAAACGTTTATAGAGCAAACTCTCATTATTTTTCATGCAGAATCACCCCCTGAAGTTTGTCGCACTTATTTACTAACACCCTGTATATAACTCTATAAGATAAAAAGGATAAGTAGCGACTTTTATTTCTCTTTTTGGGGCAGTCCCGAGTGAAAAACCACCTGGACGCTTATTCTTGAATCTCCGGGAGGGGAACACTCCCGGGAACTTTTATGGGAAAGGTTATAGAACGGCGGGAACGAATTTTCTCCACCTCAAGAGGTGGAGAACTTTTAGTTCCAGGAGTTGCTTGCTCACAGTGAACTTCTTCTTTTTTAAGAATACTGTTTTGACAATATTTTCGTGAACTTTACTCACTTCCCGCAAAGTTCTCCTCCCAGAGATTCAAGAATAAGGGTCCTGGAGAGTTATTTATTGGGAGCCGGTGAATTATGAAAAAAGTACAGAGAAGTATGAGAAGTACAAGGTAGTAAGGGGAAGTACGGGGAAGAACGGGGAAGTACGGGAAAGTACGGTGAGGTACGGCAAAGTATGGGGAAGTACGGGGAAGTATGGGGAAGTACGGGGAAGTATGGGGAAGTACGGGGAAATACGGGAAAGTATGGAGAAGTACAGGAAAGTATGGGGCATTATTGGGAAGTATGGGGAAGTACAGGGTAGTATAGAGAAGTAAGGGAAAGTATGGGGAAGTATGAGAAAGTACGGGGTAGTATGGGGAAGTACGGGAAAGTATGGGGAAGTACGGGGACCTATGGGGAAATACGGCGAAGTATAGAAAATTATTGGGACGTATAAGAAGTGTGGGGAATTATAAGGAATTATTGGAAAATTATTGGTGCAATATTAATTAGTAAAAAAGAATTAAAATACATGTGTCTTGGATGATTTTTTCCGTTAATACTTAAAGAACCGTTTAATATATTTATGTATAATTTTGTATTATTCCTTTTTTAACTTAAAATATTTTATTATTTAGTGTTATGTTGCAAATATTCTAAGGTAAGGGAAACAAAAGGTCATATTAAATGTGGGCGACTTTTTTCTTTTTTTTTTTTGGCCTACCGATGAAGAATACGCCTGGAAAATTATTGGTTGTAATGGGGTTTTATTATACAAAAAAAAAAGAAAAATAAATAAATAGGCCCATGACTTGGAATTAAAAATTAGTTTGTCAGAAGGGAGGCCATTTTAAAATTATTTTAAAAATAAGGGTACTTTTATTTTGTAAGAAGTTATTAGGAGGAATTATTGGAGAAATATATGGAAATTGTGGGAATTATTGGTCAAAGGAAATTATTTTTAAAATTTAGCAGGGTGGTTTTTTCCTCGGGCATAAGAGCAGCCAATTTTATTTTTCACGTGTGTGGCCGATGGTCTAGGATCGGCCCTGCTCATCACTATACAAATTTTTAGCCTTACAGGCCTAACGTTACTCAAAGGGTTTACTAGCTCTGGGGATTTATTTTTATTTAACACTAGCCGACATGTGCCCACTTTGTTGGCCGCTAATTATATTTCTCGTTAAACTTGTTCAATCATAATAAAATATAGCCTATAGAGTGCCTAAAGAGTGTAGTTTTCTAATTATGAAATAATTTTCATAATCGGTTTAGTATTTTCGAAAATTAGCCCTCACAAACAAACAATCAGTTTATAATTATCTATTTTTATAGGGAGAGAAAAACTGCAACCGCAGAGAATCAAACCTGGCCCGCCCGCGTGACAGGCAAGCATTCTACCATTGGAGACCACTCGTGCTTACACATGCATAACCTCTTTATAATATTAGTAAATATTGATATACATTTGTCATTATTTTTCTCTAAAATTTTTGTTAAATTATTATAAAATATAGCCTATAGCACTCCTAATGAGTGTGTGTGCTTTCTAAGTGTGATAGAGTCTATATGATCGGTTTAGTATTTCCAAAGAGTAGCCCTTACAAAGTAATAGTTTTCAAGATAGTCAACCTGTGCCCACTTCGTTGGGCGTTAATATCTGAACTTTTTGTTTAATCTTGATAAAATATAACCCATAACACTCCTAAATAGTGTAGATTTCTGATTGTAAAATAAAGTTAATAATCGGTTCGGTATTTTCAACGATTAACGGCTACAAATAAACAAACAAACAAAGTTATAAACTTTACCTCTTTATAATATTAGTATAGATTACCTTATAAATCTATTTTGTAAGGATATAGTTGATATCTTTAACAGCTATCATGATATTTCTAAAAAAACCATCATAGCTAGATATCAGCAATCCTTAACAGATCCTTTTACCAAAAATAGGTTATAATCCCTCTGTTTCATTTTACTGTATTTTAACGCCTAACTATTTTTAAAATTTTTGCATATTTAATAATAAAGATATATAGTAAAACTACATTAAACATACCCATAATTTATATAGTTTGGAAAATGTTTGCATGTTAATAATATGCAAAATGATAAGTTATCAGTTTTAACATGTCACGCCTATTATTTAAAACTCAATAAAATCACATAAAAATACCTTTAAGTATTAATGTTATGTATACCTCTTTATTTAAACAAGCACGCACAATATATTATGACCAGTTTTTAACATGGCAGTCGCAAATAGACTATATTTCTAAAAAATGTAGTACAGCCTTTTTGCCCTTGTCCAACTTAGACGAAGAATCTCTCCTTAATAATTATTACTCCTTGGTATATTCCTATCTTAATTATAATGTTGTTCTTTGGGGCAACTCAGTGGATTCTAACGGAACATTTTTGTGTCAAAAGCGAATCATTCTTCTTATTTTCAATTTTAAAATCCACAGAAAGCTGTTTAAAAAAATAAAGATGTTCCCATGTGAACATATTTTTAGACTTTGATTGTACACATATATAAAAATCAACGAAAGCAAGTTTATGAAAAATTTATTCTTTCATCATTATTTAACCAGAAATGCTAACAAAGTAACCATCATCAAACAGAAAACAACTTAATTTGAAAAAATCACCCAATTATACAGATGAACTATTGTATAACAAAATCCCAAAAAGTATAACCGCAAAAAAAATAAAACAAAAAAAAATTTCGGGTGGACAAATGCTATTACTCAGTCTCTAGTGTGTACAATTTACTTTTTATTTTATATTGTTTATTATTATTTTAATTATATATTTCTATTTTATACTATACGACTGTAGTATTTACATATCTGTAATGTGTTATCGTGGGCTCCCCTACTATTAGATTTTGGACATCGTGGACTAACGGCCGTATTCACCAAGTTCTGACAAATATTTATCAGAGCTTGGTGAATACGGCTGTAAGGATACTACAATTATCACAACACCTCAAAGGATAGTTTGGAGTGACTCCCTAACTCGCCCTTAGATCGGGTACAGACAAATCCCCTAAGAGGAACCGAATTGGCAAGTCATGAAAATTTAAGTCTTCCACATCAATCTAATAAACCGGATTAATCACCATTTTTCAAAGTTTGTAATTTAGTGTTTTTGGTAAATATTTAAAAAATATTGAGACAATGTATATCTAGGGGTTAGGTATGGATGCTTGTATATGTCGAATAAAGTATATACGAACTAGCTATTAGGAAAGAAAAACAATGTAACTGTTAAAAAATACTTATATTACACTATTTTAATAACAAAAGCGTATTCAACATTAAATTAAAAAAAATAATAAAGGCAACACAAAGAATCGTGTTTACAACGTAAAATAATACAATTTAATTTAAATTGTTATAAAAAACCTAATAGGAAACAATAATCTTTAGAAAAAACCAGGCCACAGAAATATGTACATATGTATATGTATGTTGATTTCTCTTTTTAATTTTATAACTTATTTTGTGTTTTAGTCTATTATTTATATGAATGTAATCTTATTTTTACTCTGACTCTGGTATTTATATGTGTGTAATTGTACTTATTTTATTATTTGTATTTTTATTTATAAACATGACGTGTACATCCATTCATAATGGCTGCTTTATGCAAGTACAAATAAAAATTATTTTTATTATTTTTATTTTATTTTTTTGTACATAAATAATTATTTTACGTTTTTTTATATGAACATTTGTAGTAAGATAAAGTTAAGGTAAGTGGTAACACAAACCGTAAATATTAACTTACCATACCAAAAAGAATAAATTTTGACTACTGTTTTGTGCTATTTAAATAAATAGTTACGAAAACATTTGTTACATATTTTTATTAAGTTTATTTGTTTTCTGGAAATATAAATTTAAACAAAATAATATTTGACATCTCTCCAGAACAAAGATAATAAATATTTAAAGAAACTTAAACTTTTTATACCGGGTGTTTTCTAATTGCGATAATAAAATTTAAGAGCATATTCCTAAACCAATTTAAAGAAAAAAGTTCATATAAACATAGGCCCGAAAATGTTTTTTAAGATACAGGTTGTTAAACCTTTAAAAGAAAATCGCTTTTTTAATAATAGCTCAAATATGCCTTATCCGATTTTAATAAAATTTGGCCGTGATATTAGCTAAAATAGGAAGTTAATTTAGCACTAAACTAATTATAATTTAAGAGACCAGTGGCGGCGTGGGATGCATTTTAGCAAATATTATTGACAAAATAATGTACGCCACTGACATTTCTGCAACTTTTGTATTTTTTCCAGATAAAACACCTAAAAATACAACTTTTTTGTGTCTTCATGTTTTTAAGTAGCTTGCCCAATTTTTCAGAAAAAATTAAAATCCGCTTAACTGCATAATTTTATACAATGCAGGAAACATTGGGACATTTTTTTCTTTTAAAAATTAAGTGTTAAACCTTCTTATTAGCAATTATGTAATAACAACAATAAATGCCTTAAATAACGCTTAGTATTTTAGAAATTTTTAGGTTTTTTAAAAAGTTTAACACCCTGTATCTTAAGAACGAAAAATTTTAGGATCCATGTTTATAGGAAACTTTTTTCATAAAAATAGCTTAGGAATACGCCCTGAAATTTTCTTACCGCTAGGGACACACCCTGTATATTATGAAAAGCTATACTGATCTTCCAACAATTTAGATTACTTAAAAAGATATAAATGAATTATTTAATATAAAATATTTGTTTTCATTTAGGTTATATAAAAAATTAACTTACTACTGAAAAGTTGCAACGCCTAAACATAGGTTTAAGGGCTTTCCGTGGAACTTATTTTAATAATAATAATAATAATAATAAATGGCTTTTATTTCTTTTAAATAATAAATTCACAAAAAATGTAATAAAACAGATGGCGAGATCCAGCACAGCTGCTCATCTAACCATCAAGTAAGAAATTAAACAAAGTATAAAATTGTTAAATAAAGATAAATTTAAATATATATATATATATATATATAAGAAAAACAAAAACAAAAAAAAACTGTTTAAGGTACATATTCCAAGATACTATACAATCAATAATTGTAATTATGCAATATAACAACGAAAAAAATATATTTTTCTGCAATTGTTGACAAACAGTTCAGCTTATCAAATAGGTAAACTAGAAGAAACCTTAAGAAATAATAAATTTAAAATGCATTATAGACACAGGAAAAAATATAAAATATTAAAAGTAAATTAAAGGTAAATTGAGAGTGTGTTATTATGATTTTAAACCAACAAAATTATGCGAAAATATATAAAAATAAATTAATTAAAAAAACGTACTAATCTCTCTCATTCAATATGTATTTTTTAAGATTAAACTTAAAACTATTTACTGATGAGCAGGATTTAAGTATGGGAGGTAAGGAATTATACATTTTTATGGCATTATAAGTAAAGCTGCGCTGAAAGGCAGCTGTGCCGTGCCTAGGAACCTGGTAAAGATCACGATGACGGGTGGCTCTCTGGTGGATGTCACACCCCTTAAGCAATCTTTCGAGCAGATAAATAGGCTCTTTTGATGTTCTTACCTTAAAATCCAAGGTGCTTAAGTGAATTGGATACCTCTCGGCCAAATAAAACCATTTAGATAGTTGAAATGAAGGGGTTATATGATCAAACTTTCTTAAATTATAACAAAATCGGATACAAGAATTTTGCAATTTCTGTAGGGTATTTCTAGAAGCCAAAGTCAAGGCAGGCCAGTACAGAACATCTGCATAGTTTAGGTGAGACAAGATTAAGCTGTCAGACAACCTAAGCCTGATATCTAAAGTTAAAATATCTTTATGAATATATAATGTCTTTAATTTAAAAAAGATTAAATTTTATTTATATTTTATTTTATAATAATTTAATCATAAAATAAGTTCTTAACGAGGCTGCCAGACGTGAACTGATCCCTTGGACGCGCATCAAAAATGTCGAAAATTTTTTACTAAGAATTACTGATGATCTGACTTGAAAATTACTTTTGTAATGTTAATTGACTGGTAAGACATACACCTTTAGGTATCATTACCATTTAGGAAAATAAAATTAGTAAGTAAAAGTGTTTAGCTAAATAATAAGTTTTTTTGTGTGTTCTTTTGGGAATATAAATTTAAACGAAATATTATTTGGCTTTTCTTCAGAATAAAAATAATTTATAAATATTTTAAAAAACTTATTTTTTTATAGGTATATTATAAAGAGCTATTATGCTTTTGCAATAATAAAATAAATAAACCTTAATAAAAATACCCATTTTATATTATTTAATTAATTATTATTATTATTTTTTAGGTTATTCTAATTTTTATTGTCATTGCAAGAGTAGAATAGCTCTTTATAATATACAAAAGTTTAAGTTTCCTAAAATATTTATTAAAATTTATATTTTGTTGTTGTTTAAGATCTATAATTTTTTTACTTGCCAAAGTCCAAGTATTGTTTATATAAAAAAATTAGTACAGAATTGTCAAAAATAGTATATTGTGCAACAAGTTTTAAAAAGACTCTTTGCATACAAGTATAACGTTTGTGCACGAGCCGTAGGCGAGTTCTACAAGTCATACAAGTGTGTAAAGAGTCAGTTTTAAACGTGTTGCACAGGATACTTTTTCTTCGACAGCAGAAAATGAGAATTAATATGTGATTTTTATTATTTTTAACTTTTGACAGGACTGTGCGAAAATTATTCATACGCCGTGAGAAATGTTTTCACACGCTTATGTCAAAACTAAATGACAGAAAATAAAATATTTTTGACTGGTTGACATAATACATTATTTTAAATTCGTCATTTTCAGATCCTGTGTGACCTGCGTTTTTAGACACTTTTGATAGCAGTCCAGTGATAACCAATAGGAAAAAATGTTATACACTTTAAAATATTTTTTATGTCATTCATATAGGTATTTTCAAAAAAAATATTTTTCGTTTTTTATTTTTCCAATATAGAATTTTGAATGGAACAAGATATCGAGATCGGGTAAAATTTAGGTAAAAAAGTGTCACCTAAACTACCACGCCACGTCACCGTAATTATTTTTTTCCAAAAAGTAGCTTAAGTGACACTCTTTTACACAAATTTTTCCAGATCTTGATATTTTAACCTATTCAAAATCCAAGGGGAGAGAACCGCACTGCATGTATAAATTGGAGCTTAACTTCAAACGCTTGTAACTCTAGAACGAATGGTCCGATTTTCAAAAATAAAACGGTAACAAATAAAGAATCCGAGAACCTTTAAGACTAGGTGCAACATGATCCCCGTTTTTATTTAAAAAAAAGGTGCTGGTGCCCCATTGACGTGACCGAAATGATTTTTTAGCAAAAGTAGTTTAAAGACACCCTTTTACCCAAATTTTACCCAATCTCGATATCTTATTCCATTTAAAAGATCAAGAGGGGAGCACTTTGAATACCCTTAATGTATATGTTTTTATATTTAATAAAATTGTATGGGGTTTTTAAATCTAGTGTTTAAAGGAAAAATATCTTATTAGGTCACTTTGTAAAAAAAATCACTATTTTTTTATTACCGATATATTTTAAATATTGCCCTTGAATATTTATTACGCACTTTCTATAACATTCCATATTTAGTTTATTTACTTCAAAGTATTCTTGTCTTGTAATAAAATACCCTTATTTTGTATTATTCTTTATATTGTTATACATTAACATAAAGCGCATTTTTAATTGTTTAATTATAAGTCATAAAATAGTAAGTCATGTAACAAGTGCATGAAGTGATATTTTTTAAAATGTCAAGTTTAATAGCAAAAGCCTTCCGACGAGTGCGGCAATACCATAAGTAAAAAAAAGATACATTATGCATATGTTACATACTATATTTTTTACGACCGTATAAGAGCTTCCACCATTTTATACATGTTTTATTTATTTATACTTATTAATTAATCTTAATTTTGGTAGCAGCAAGATTAAATTGCAAGAAAACATCATGTCCTTCCTATTTTTAAGAGTCAATTATTTTCTTCATAACTATGCACTTATGTATTTAAGACTTTTCGGGCAATTGTGTTGTATTTTTATAGAAATATTACCAAAACAGTATACATTTTTTCCATTTCTGGGTCACCCCAATTTATTATTACTGTTAATTTTCCATAAGTTTTAACAAATTTATTCACCAACTGTCAATTTTTAATTTTATAGTGACACATAAACTAAAAATTCCTAAATACATAAGTGCTTAGTTATAAAGAGAATAATAAACTGTCGTCTAAAAAGAAAGGCATGCTTTTTTGGTGAAAAATAATGGCTGTGTGACAAAAATTAAGATTAATTAAGGTCCATTTCCAAAATGTAAACACTAATAAAACTTTACGTATTATACTAACAGACCACAGGGTGGCCCATATATAATTTTTGCGACTTCCATAGTTTAGCATTGGTTTACCTGCAAAATTTCTTTCTTTTTGGTGGTTAAAGTGACACTCTTTTATCCAAATTTTCCTACTATTAAAATATAATGGGGGGACTTTTAATATCCTTACTGTATTTACATAAATACAATTATTATTAGCCTTCATTATAATTAACAATTTAAGTATCACTTCTTTATCGGAAGAACTGTCATTACCTCCTGATGTTATAATTAAAGGGTCGACTTCCATAATTTTTAAAGTTTTTCATAAACGCTTTAATTTCATATTTGGTGTCTTTATCAACGAGTTTTGCTAGTCCGGCCTGGATTTTTTGGGACGATTCTCTTGACCTGATTTCTTTCTTACTCGTAATAATTTGAAAACTGTGGACTTTCCAATTTAAGTCATTTGGGAACATGGTTCAACAACTTCTTGCACAGTAAAACTAGGGTGATCGTATTTTATGCAATCATGTTTTTAATGTTTAAAATTATAACTATTTTATTTGCTGACAGTGAAGAATTATTGAAACATTTTTTTATTAAAATGCTTAAACCACTGTTACCACTATGGCGTAACAACAAATACTAATATAATGGAAATAATAAAATTACTTAGTTTAAATACTATAATATGTTTAAAATACCATTAGGAAGTATTTATAATCTGTATCTTTATTACCTGCATAAATTATTAAAAAGTTTACGTACGCCCATGAACGACTACAAAATTTAATCAAAATACACGGAACTGTCCATTTAATTATTTTTTACATTTTCGAAATGGACTTTAATAAGTGTAGATAAATAAAACATGTATAAAAATAAATTTAGAAATCTTATACGGTTGTAGAAAAAATATAGTTTATAACACAAGCATAAAGGGTCTTTTTAACTCATGGGATTGCCGCACTCGCTTACTGGATCGTGCTGTCAAACTTCCCATTCATGAAAAAAAATACTTTATACACTTATAACAAAGTGTTACATGATTTACGTTTTTCTTTGTGGTCGGTATTTTTACAAGAACTATTAAAAGGAAAATCCCAAGATATTATTTACGTAATTAAAGTATAAGTATACATAGACCAAGTTAAAAAAACCTTTATTTAGTTAAAAAACATAGCCGCGCCCTTTGGTATACCACAATGGTATTTTTTAAATTCTGATAACGAACGGGTCATATTAACAAGAAATAGGCATGATACAACAGCAACTAAATGCTTATACAGGGTGCTTTTATTTTACAAACTGTCCACAAATAGAAAAAAAACATCAAAAAAGTAATTTTTAATAAAAAAAATTGCTTGTAAAAAAATGATGATGAGTTACAAAAACTTAAAAACATATTTTATTTCTAAGGGTAAATTACCTTTATTTTTTTATTTTTTAGCAAAAATTGAGTCTTGATTCATTTGGAACAAAGTTAGTAATCGATAAAAATATTACTATTTCATTAAACTTCGCTGAAATATTATATTTAAAAAGTCAAAAAAGCTCACATTTTTTTACAAATGAAAATATATATTCAATATGGATGGGGGAGGGGAGGGGGAAGATGTTTAAACGGCAAAATATGAAATTATTGGTATCTAGGAGTTTCTTTACGTTAGGTAGTTTAAAAAAATGCAAATTATTAATTCTTGATAGCCCCAAACTTTTTGATACTCCTGCGAAAAAAAATACATTGATAATGTCTGTGTTTCAACCGATAACGGTATTTAAGAAATAATATACATTTTGATTAAAAAAATTAATTTAAGGTAGTTTTCTAAAAAAACCTTTTAAAGTTTTGTACAGAAAAAAACAAAATTTTTCTTTTTGTGAATTATATTTTTTATTAAAACTTTTTTTAGATTTATTTTTTTTAAACTAAAGGTTTTGTTGTGTTTTATTTGGTTTTTCTTTAAGTCATCCGTGGTTTACATAATTTTTTTCTGGTAAATATTTAACCAAAATAAATTATTACAAATATTTTTCAAATATAACCAAGTATATTTACTATTTGCCCTTTGGCATATGTCATTGGGTCAGAATACTTCGTGCACCTCCTTCGATGATGGTGCATGAGAGGCAGGGGCAGAGGTAACCGAACGGTTCTGCAAAACAGCTCCATTATAAAAGGAACACTTACGGTGTTATTCTGGGCAGTTCTAAAGCATAAAAAGAATACATCATACATGAATACATCCACTAAAAATCTCATAAGTATTATTTTTATGACTTAAAATAGCATGACATAAAAACCAGCCTTAAGGCCTTTATTTATTTTTTTGTTTTCGGGAATTTCTAATTTTGGCACTTCCTCTACAGTTAATGAACCATTTAGCTTTATTTTTGAAGAGTAATTTATTTTGCCTTATCTAATTTTGCAGATCATTTTTGGTTAATTATTATTTATCTACAGGTTCAGCTAAGTAAAAAGGTATATATACTGGTAAATCAACAACAAAGCGGACCGGTGCACAATGGGTTGAAATACAGGGATTTCGGGACAAAAATTGTATCAGTCTTATTGCACCAAAATAGTTCTGATATTAATAATTGAGTAAAGTACAATGCTGTGCTACAACAGAAAGCAATACTGGTCCATTATTATACATTTAACACATTATTACAAATATTGTACATTTAAGTTTCTATGAAAATAATCATTTTGGCATTTTTGTCCACATATCGTCGCACTGTGCGGTGTGTCACCTTATTTACATGCCGAAATTATTTATTTAATCTGTACTTGTTGGTATTCTACTCGCATTAGATTGTTCCTTTTTCAAGCAATGCCAGTGAACCCTTCGACTTAGGTACTTTAATAAAATTAAATAAAAATACAACGTTTTTGCCCCTTAAAATTTTTCGTACCTTGCTTAGTTTTAAAGAAATAAATAAAATCCATTAGATTGCATACTCCCAAACCATTTAATAACCGCAAGAAAATTTGTCTTTTCAAGATAATCTTTTGTGTTATTTATTAACTTTTAGTTAGGAAACAACACTAACAAATACTGACTTAAACAAGAATAATAGCCTGGGAGGTGGCAACGTCGAAATACCAAGAATTTTAGGTCAGCTGATTTTTGATACGTTGTTCTCCCTCCTCTTTCGGGTAGATTCTCGGCTGTCTGGCTGGCGGTAGCGGTTCCGTTGGCGCCCAGCTTTAACCTTGACATTTAGAGCTGTCACTAATATGTCAAAAAATGCAGACTTTGGTCATATATTATCGTTCCAAGTTTCATTATTATATACCGGACGGTTCAAAAGTTAGAAGGGAGACGACTGTATAATTAGCAATAATAAAAGTGTCTGGCAATTAAAAAAAATGTTTGGTAAACCTATTTAAAGACAAGAAATTAAAAATAAGGCTTCTCAAAATGTTTTTAAAACCTAGGATTATAACCTGTGCAGGAGAATGCGAACTAATAAAGGCAACCACTACCGCCAGCCAGACAGCTCAGGGTCAATCTAGAAGAGGAAGGAGAACAACATATCAAAAAATCAGCTGACCTAAAATTATTTTTCGAAAACGGTACTACCCCTATACTATAACATCCAAACTAACAAATTTCATTAAATTAGGTGTTTTTTTTCATTTCACTAAATAAAAAATTAAATAGTAAGGCACTTTTCCATTAAAACAAGAACCAACGAGCAGCATATTTCTATGATGGAAAAATATTAAAAGAAAAGAAGTGAGTTTAGGATGTTATGAAAATATTTTTTTGAATTTTTGCCAACATATCGACGCACTGTGCGGTGTCGTACCTAGTTTACTTAAAATTATTAATTTAATATCTACCTACTGCTGTGTCTTAAACCTTTTTACTTAGCTGATTCTGTATATGTAGATAAAATACGATAGCGATTCTGAATGTTTAGTTCTGGTGTCTGGGAATGGGTCGAAGAAAACCAACTTGTCTAGTTTTTATCTTCGGTTATATTTTGACATTGAGATAATACGCAGTAATTTAAATGACTGGATTATCCAAGCAAAATAAAAGCATACCTGTTCTAGATAAAGTTTATTCACACTGCTAGTATAAAATTTTAATAATTTATTTGTATCAAAAATTAAAACAATATATTAAATAATTTCTTGTTTTATTATATTAGAAAAACACCATATATAGCGACAAACCAGACGTTATTGTGTAAAAGCTGAAAGTTTGTCAGCGCATGCACCCAACATCCAACATAAGTAGAAGCGATGGGAGATATTAAAGTTTGACTCATAGTGGCTTTGGCAGGTTCAAAGTACCAAAGGTTCTTGAACTTGTTCGCTATTAAAGCTATAAAAAAACCTTAGATCGGTAAATTATGTACTAGTATTTTCCGTAGAACATCTTTAAATCACCCTGTAGCTCCAAGACGGATGGCAATGGGGGTCTTAATTTTTGAGCTATAATATTTTCCTCTAAACTGTGATATTTATAATGTGATACATACTAAGTGTGTTATAAATAAAAAACGTAAAATTTTGTGAATTTTTATAAATGTTCGTTATTGTGATTATTTTCGTGTATTTTTGATTTATTTTAATTTAATTTAATTTTAATTTTTATACATTTTATTTCTTGACATGTGCAAAACCTTGTGTTAAAGCATGAAATAAATGAATTTGAATTTGAATTTGGGAATTAACTGAATACAGTTGTTTTCTTAAAACAAGAAATCGAGAGTCCTATATTAGAATTTTGATATTCCTTACGGTTTTTTAGATAATTCGTAAAATCATTGAAAATGAAACACCCTGTTTAATCTTTGTAATGGTACAAGGTCTAAATATTTAAAAACAGAAAAGAAATGGCCATATTTTAAAATTTTTATGACATAATTATAAGATAAGGGGCCTAGTTTCAAAATGTACAATCTACATTTATACTTTTTTACAACAGTGCAATATTTGTCCCAATAGTTTTATTTTTTAGCGCTGAATTTTAATAAATTACTTTTTAGACCTCCCTAACACAATTGTGTTTAAACCATTACATTTAATGTATAGGTTTTTTGTTTATTTCTTATTTAATATAACGCAACAATCTTAGTTTCAATCTTATTTTGGAGATTCCACACTTTGAAACTAGTTCCCTCATACCTGCTTAAAAAAAACGTCAAATTTTTTTATATGATTTAAACGACTATGACATCGCCTACAAATGCTGCAATACATTTTAGCCGTTTATCTTAATTTTTTCTTCTCTTTCTGAAAAACAATAAAAAATTACTTAACCTAATTTTAATGCTTACTACTTGCGAACCCTGTATACAAAATTAACATGTTTCTCTTACTAAATTTTTTGTTTCTTTATAAAAAAAAGCACTAAACAAGTCATAATAGTAATGTTTGGCATCAGGGCCGTATTATCCATTAGGATGACTAGGCTATAGCCTAGGGCGCAATAAAAAAATAGCCGCCAGACAGAAGTAATAGGCACTAAACAGGGGAGTTTTTTAAAGAATAATTTCTCTGTGAATAATGCTTTGGAATAAAAGGCAAATAGGCGTGAAACGACGGAAATGACTTTTTTGCTCTTCAAAAATTTTTTGATCAAAAAATAGGCACTCCGGGAACTCTAGCCTAGGACGCCTCAAACAGTTAATACGGCCCTGTTTGGCATTAGTAATAGTACAGTTTAATTTCAGTTGTGATATTATTTTTTTGCGATTATAATAACAATTGGTGCTTATAGTAAGTATACCATAATTGTTGACAAACGATAGGTTAGTTCATTATTTTTTGTAATTAATTATTATTTGTCTCTTAAAAAATACTTTTTTGGTTTAATTTCAAATAATTAGTTATCTTCTTTATTAAACAGATTTAACTAAGTTTTTTTCAGTTTTCGGTCATTGATTGTCCTTAGCAATAAATTTCCGTAAAAGTTTATGCGTACAGGTTAAAAATCACCCTGTATACAATAATTTTTGGTAAATATATTACATAAAATTAAATATAATAAACTAGTGGGAAAAATTAAAAGATACAAAAACGAATTTTTTGAAGTTTTCCAAGTGTCTCTATTTCGCTTAAAAATTGTCCTATTAAAATTTTTAAAAAATCGTTTTTAAAGATTTTATAATAAAAAATCAAGCAACGTGTATCGTGCAATCCTAATGAATACCGAGAAGATTTTTTTAATTTTTTTTGCGGTTTGTTTATTGGTGTACGAACTTGGAATTTTTTTCCAACTTAACCACTTTATAAATCGTCAGCTCCAATATTTTTTATTTAAAAATTCGATACGACTACTTCTCGCTGAGATATCGCACATTTAATAAAAAAATGTTTTGTCTTTAACCATTAATATATCAGCAACCACTGATCAGTGCCGTATTATCCATTAGGCTGACTAGGCTACAGCCTAGGGCACCATGACAAAATAGGCGCCAGACAGGGGAGTAATAGGCGCTAGACAGGGGAGTTTTTAAAAAGGTTAAGGTCGGGTGGGGATGAGAACTAATTTCTCTGTGAATAAGGTGCTTTAAAACAAATGAAATAGGCGCGAAAAGAAGGGAACGATTTTTTTGGTCATCAAATTTTATTTCGGGTGGGGAAGGAAGGCGCCTGGCACTAAAAGTAACTGAATATAGGCGCTGCGGAGATAAGTATCTTTTTTGTGCTCTTTAAAAAATTTTTTGTACAAAATAGGCGCTTCGGGAATTCTAGCCTAGGGCGCCTCATACTGTTAATACGGCCCTGCCACTGATTGCACAAGAAAATTAAGGGGTTTTAAAATCTCAAATTAACTCCCCACAAAAATTGGTTACGGCTAAAAAAATCTTTACATTAATTTAAAAAGTTAAAAATACAGTTTTTTAAGGATCTTAAAATAATCACATACTAAATTGAAAATATCGAGAAAATCAGTAATGTTAAGTATGTCTTTTTCAGTTTAATATGCCTACAAAAACCCCACAAGGTTTCAATTCAATCTATGGAGCATTTTTTCTTGTTTTATTTAATTCAATTTTTGAAAAAAAATAAAGAATAACAAATTTGCCTTTATATAATTATAATTTTAAACAAAATTCCAAAGTATGCTTTTATAGAAAAAAATAAAAAAAACAGAATAAAAATTTTTAAACATATTCTTTTAGATCATTAAATAAAAATCCCAAATTTTTTAACAAACTTTTTTATTTTATTCCCATAAATTTAAAAACTTTTATTTATAAGAAACTGTTAAAGCACTCTAAAACCATTTTTTGCATTAAGTTAAAAATTATGATAATTTAAAGTCTTAATCGTGATCCTTTAGTTTTTTTTTAGTTGGATCGAAGAAAGCAAAAACTGCTTAATGGATTAAATCTTAACTTTGGGGGTTTTTGTAGTTATATTACACTGTCAATGGCACATTTAAAATTACCGATTTCCTCGATATTTTCAATAAGGCTCCTAATTATCCCAAAAGACACCAAGAGCCCTTTTTTCTCATGATTTTTATATTAATTTTAAAAATAAAAAAACGTAGCAAAATTTTGGGGGAATTTCAAAACCCTCCTTAATCTTTTTGTGCGATCCGCGGTTGCTTAGATAATGATGGTTTAAGACAAAAAGATCCTTTTTTATTCAAAGATCGATATTTGAGTAAAAAGTGGTCGTATCGTACATTTAAAAAATCCAATTAAATCTGAATGAAAAAGTTATCCGATCCATATATTTGTTAAGTCGGAAAGAGTTTTAATAAGTTCTTAAACCAAAAAAGAACAGAAAAAATGTCGAAAAAAAATCTATTCGGTATTCATTAGAACTGCGCGGTACACATTGCTTTAATGAATGTTCTTTGTAAGATTTCAAAATCATAAAATGCTTTTTTTTTATTTCAGTCCGATATTATTAAACAAAATACAGCCACTTAAAAACCTTAACTTTTTTTATATTCCTTAATTTTTTTACCAGTGTATTTTATCAATAAGATTCTTTGAATAGAATATAAAAGGAAATACACCTTAATAAAGAACATCGGGTATAAGATTTTCTTTGGTAATACAAGCTTGTCAACGACCTTCCGTAATTTTAAAGGCCGTTTAATCGTAATAAACAATAGCAAAGTCATTTTCCAATCATAGAAAATCAACCTTAAATTAATTTCACCGATTCATCCGTACCATCGGAAATAGTTTCGCTTTTAGTAAACTGTTAACAATTAAGTTTAATAAGTAATTAAACGTTTTAGTCTGGTCGAGAAGTGGATTTCCTGCCAAAAATAGTTTCCCGGTTGATGGCTTTAACGATCCAGAGTAGCATCTAAAAGTCTTGTTTTGCATTTTTTTGGAAAAGAAACAAAAATACAATCACAAAAACCTGAAAAAAATAGCCGTCCAGCTTTTTGCCAAAATCACAAAAAGTATAGGTGAGAGCTTAAATATTATAAAAGTTTCTAAAAGAGCAGAGAGTTTTAGCAAAACAATGTTTTATTCTAGGAATAGAATAGTAGCTCCAATATTTTTATTTTTTATTTAGGGCTGAAAATCGGCTTTGGCACGGGCGGCGGATTCGGCATGTGTGTGGTGAGTATAGTTTTTAAATATTTTTTTATGTCACTAAATATTAATTTCAAAATTTGAAAAAATCTGATGTCATCTAGACACTTTAAAGAATATGATTCCATAATAATTATTGTTGGAACAACATTTATAAGAAATTATTTATTTTTTAATTAATAGTTTTTTTCGGGTTTTGGTTGTTCAAAATATTGATCTTTATTTTTTTCCTTAAAGCGTTTTTTATAAACATCTTTAACCAAATAACGTTTTAAAGGTTTATAAAATATTTATATTTTAATAATTTTTAATTAAAAAAATAAAATAAATTATAATAATGGATCTTAAATATAAAGTATTTTAAAATTTTTTTGCTTTTTTCACCATTTGTTATTGTTATAAATAAATGCGTGTAGTTGAAAATTTTAAGCAGATAAACTTAAGTTTTAAAACTGATATAAAAGCTTTTATTAAAACGACCTGAATAGATATAGGTATTCAAATATTTTAAAGCCTATATTAACACGAAAAAACGCCTTTAATAATCTCCAACAAAAATAATTTAAACAAGTCAGTTTTAGGTTACCTGCTTTATTATTCTAATTTAAGGCATCTCTAATCATAGAAGAATTGTAAAGTGAAAAGAATTGTTTTAAAATACAAATAGTTTTGAAAAATTTAGAAATTATTGATGAAATTTAATTGAATTTACATTAAAAACCAGAAGAATTTGCTTTTGAACCGATGATTTTTTGTGGGGTGAAAGGGAGATTTTTTTACTGAAGTGTCACTTTTCAAGCCCATAGCATCTGGTATATATTTGGTGTGTATACCATGTTTCAGTTTTTAGATATAACAATTTGAAATTTTCTACGCCAGTGGTTAATTTAATGTCTTATAAAACAATACAGCCTGCGACGCAAAAATGTATAACTAGAACAAATGAAATAAACCTTTTAAAATGTTGCAATCCGCTACCAAGTTTCGTTTTTAATTAAGTTAGTTCTTGGAATCACACCAGTTTTTTAAACACCCTAAATTAATATATGTAAATAAAATTATGTAATATTATTAAGTTTGGCTTCGATTAGACACGCTTAAAAACCAATTAATTTTTTTTCAAAATACTCTTCAAACGAACTAACTGTCTGCGTCTTGATAATTGTAAACATGTTTTTTGGTTGATGTTCAATTGTGTTTTCAATTGTCATCGTCAAATTAATCTAAATTATGTTTTTATTATTTTTCGCAAATTTTGACGAAACAACCATTACGATTTTTAAAGAACCCTTTTTCCTCGGTTTAATTTGAACTTGGCCTTGAATTAAACTAAACAACTACAATTTTAAAAGCTTTTATTTAACTTTTGCAATGTATGTATGTATGTACGGGTGGAATTATGCAACTTAATTTAAAGCATTTATCTTCAACCAATTAAGCTAAAATTTCATCAGCTGTCGAAATATAGTGACTTTACCCACTCTTGCCAACTTTCCCTGTTCCATGCCCTTCCTCGTATAATTGGCATGCCGCACTTCTTAATAAACTTCCCTCCTATGGTCTTTCAACTAAAACAGAGAACTCTGTACTTGGCTCTCTAGTTATCTATCACTGATCGACGTATATCACTTATTGTGAACGGCCATTCTTCAAGCATTCACCAAGTAAATGCTGGAGGGCCTCAGGGCTCAGTTTTCGCACCAACATTGCTTCTTCTTCACATCAACGACCTTCGCTCGTCCACAACTAATTCCAATCATAGTTTCGCCGACGATAGTACCCTTTACTCCAGTTTTTATGTTCCTAAACCCATCACTAAACCTGATTTGGAAAATAAACGCAAAGCAATGCAGATATCTCTTTCGCAGGATCTTAATTTAATATTGGATTGGGGCGCCAAAAATCTCGTCCATTTTAATGCATCCAAAACACAATCATGTTCCTTGTCGTGAAAAGAGTCATCAAATACTCATCCTCTACTTATAAGCGGCCAAGTTTTACAGAGCAAAGACACCTTCAATCTTGTGGGCGTGACATTTGAAAAAAACCTTAACTGGCATGTATCTATAGCCACGACAGCTTCAAAAAGCTTGAATTTCTCTTTCGAGCCAAAAAGTATTTTTCCCCTTCTAATTTATACACTTTGTATGTGTCCCAAATCCTACCTCCCTGGAATATTGTTCTCATATCTGTGGCATGGCGTCCCCCACAACCCTAAGCATTCTTGATTCCATTCAAAGAAGGGCTATTTGTCTCATTAATGATCCTTCACTTACAAAAAGGCTTTCCTCTCTTGGTCATCGTCGGGCTGTGGGGGATTTATCGATTTTTTATAGGTACTTCAATTGCTTCTCCTTTGAAGAATTGTCCAGTATAGTTCCTCCACTCACGGTTCCCAACAGAGAAACTCGTGTTCCCGCGCGTATGTATCCCTATACAGCCCAATTGGACAGTCCCCGAACTTCCCACTTTGTTCGTTCTTTTATCCCTAGCGTTTCTAGAATGTGGAACCTGCTGCCCGCGGAGGTCTTTTCTTTCCCCCAAAATCTTCAAGTATTTTAGTCCCGTGTCAACAAACTTACTCGCTTAAGACACCCACGGTACGTTAGTATTTAGGCTTTAAGCCTTCGTGGTTTGTCCAAAGATAAAAAAAACAAACTTTTTATAAAAAATGACTTTTTTACGAAAAATCAAATTTTTGGCCCAAGATTCATGTTGAGAAATTTGTTTTGTTTTATACAGGGGCTGCAAAATGTACAAAAATGTAAAATGGATTTACATAAAAAAAACATTTTTTTATTTACTTAGGTTTTTACATTTTAAATTTAAATATTTTTAAAAAAACTATGCCATTAAATAAGTCATTTATTAAAACCGGGTAAATTAGTTATAAAAAGTTGTAAAACATAAATAAAAAAATATATTTCAAAAAAAAATGTTTATCTACAGATACTAATATTATAAAGGGATAAAATTGTAACTTGGTTTGTTTGTTTTTGTGTAGGGGCTAATCTTCGAAAATACTGAACCGATAATGAATATTTTTTACAATCAAAAAACTACACTATTTAGGAGTGTTATAGGCTAAATTTCATTATGATTGGACAAAAGATCAGGGAAAAATATAATTAACGCCCAACGGGTCGGCTTGTTTTATGTAAAATTATAGATTTGGGATTCTTATTCAAATTTCAAAACCCGTTTTGTTTGACATTTGGCTAAATTATTAAAAATAAAGGCAGTTTTCTCTTGCTTCATTTTCACATGTTTGTATTTTTGAAGCCCCTGTACAAAACAAAACAAATTTATTAATATTATTTTTTTTAAGAAGCAAAAGCAGTTGCAATAGACGACTTTCTTGGACATTTAAATTTTTCTTTAATTTGTCCTATTGTCAAGTCCA
Organism: Listronotus bonariensis; assembly: GCA_014170235.1. NCBI lineage: Eukaryota > Metazoa > Arthropoda > Insecta > Coleoptera > Curculionidae > Listronotus > Listronotus bonariensis. The sequence continues at coordinate 20,512 of JACEGR010002470.1, read as the reverse complement.
TCTGTGGACATGCAGTATATAAATTAACCTTGGTTCGTACTACATTACAGGGTGTTTTTATACAAATGCGAAAAATTTTAGGAGGTGATTCCTTGTTCAAAATAAAGGGTGGTTTACTTTATAAACATGGGGTCAAAAGAGTATCACGGAAAATTCGATGCGGTTAATTCGACGTACGGCAATTCATCGCATGCGACAATCTGGCGCATCGCAATTTAATGCTGACAATAAGATATATCGTTGTAATATTCAGTATAGTCTTTAATATTTGACATAAGGTTACATCCACGATTATATCTAGGATATTCGTTAAAGTCGCGAAAATTTAAAACAATCCCGACCACTATTTTCGTGTTTGTATTGTATCCACAGATACACATTAGATTTTTTTCTCCGTGGCTGTTACTCAATCCATGGATATCCGTGGACTGAGACTACACTAAAAAGCATAAGCACGTTTAATCATAACCTACCAGAACTAACGTTTTTCTTTTGTGCGTTAATTTCATTGGTTTAAAGTGCTACAGACGGTCATGCAAAACTGTCACATTGGGAGGGTCATGGTTAGTTCTGGTTAGTTAAATCTAATAATTCGTTAATAAAGTGAATTAAAAAATTGTAAGCCAGATGAGGCTATATCCGTGTCTCTATTATAGTCACGGATGAAACGACCGATTTCAGTCAAAATATAATGATTTTTATATTTTTTTACAAATACAGGGTGATTAAAAATCGATCACGAAACTTAAGGGGGTGATTCTACTTGACAGAATAAGGGTAAAGCTTCATATATATTTTTTCAAAATGTCATTCGTTTTCGAGTTACAAGCCTTCAAAGTTCAATTTTTATTTTGGTTTTTCGCCATATTGCATTTATTTTTACCCAAACCTGTTAATATTTGGCACACAACTCAAGCTTTGCAGATTCTAAAATTTTAAAACAAAAGTACTTTTTTAATACCGCTCGAGAGCACTTAACCTAAAACTTAAAATTTATTTACATCATAACTTTTTTAGTTTGACAGATATCGCAAAGCTGGGGCGCCATTTTATAGAGAATCAAAAACTTAAACAACAAGGTTCTTTTTATTAAAGTTGATAAACATCACCGTTTAGGCACCAATAGATATCAAAGTGTTTATCAATTTCAATTAAATTACCTACATACATACAGGGTGTCCAGTAAATCAACCGACAAACTTAACCAAACGATTCTACAACAAAAATAAGGGAAAAACTTTAAATAAACATATGTCCTAAACGTCTTAGTTTTCGAACTACGGGTTGTTTTTTAATACTTAACACACCGTAGTTTAAAAACTAGGACGTTTAGGACACATGTTTATATGAAGTTTTTTCTTATTTTCTGTTGTAGAATCGGTAGAATCGCCCCGTGGTATGTCGGTTAAGTTACTGGACACCCTGTATGTATGTAGGTAATTTGATTAAAATTGATGAAAACTTTGATGTCCACTGGTGCCTAAACGGTGAGGTTTATCAACTTTTATAAAGAGTACCTTATTTTTAAGTTTTTGATTGTCTATAAAATGGCAACCCCCAGCTTTGCGATATCTGTCAAAATAAAAAAGTTATGATCTAAATAAATTTTAAGTTTTAGGTTAAGTGTCCTCTGGCGGCATTTAAAAAAGTACTTTTATCTTAAAATTTTAGAATCTGCAAATCTCGATTTGTGTGCCCAATATCAACTGGATTGGTTAAAAAATAAAAGCAATATGGCGAAAAAAGAAAATAGAAATTGAACTTTGACGGCTTGTAACTCGAAAACGAATGAGATTTTGAAAAAATATATATAAAGCTCTACCCTTATTTTGTCAAGTAGAATCACCCCTTAAGTTTCGTGATCGATTTTTGAATCACCCTGTATATTGTTTTATTACATTTGGTTATTTTTGAGACCAATTGTGTCTGCGTCGAATTCTAAATGCGTCGTATTTAACCGCGTCGAATTGTCGCTGCCAGTGGCGGATTAAGAGTTTCCGAGGCCCTAAGCACAGAGGCTGTGTAGGCCCTCTATTGCTGGAAGGTGGAAGGAAGTATAAAATAAAAGTTCATTAAAATTTAAAACTTAAAGTAGGTACGTGTGGTATGCGTACGTACGCTATCATTTGCAAAGTAAAAACAATTATAGCTTGACGACTTTGTCCGCAACCCGCCCGCGGGGTAAATACAGGCGAGGCGGGAGACGCGGTCCACGGTCTCGGCGGGGGTGCGCAAATGAGGCGGGCGGATGAACAGGCACGTGGTGCGCGAAAATTTGTATAATTAAGTAAACAACTTGGACAAACCAAAAACAGGTAATATCAAAACGTAATTATCATATTTACTCACAGTATGAGGTGTCAATCCCGGACTGCCCGCGCCTTGTGATCTCGGACATGTGAGTGAATCTCGATAAAATGTAGGTATAAAATGAAACACCAGCAGAGAATAGAGGCCCCCGGAGGACCGGGGCCCCAAGCACGTGCTTGTAGTGCTTATACGTTAATCCGCCACTGGTCGCTGCGACGAATTGCCGTCGCGCCATATTTGACGCGCCAATTTGTTGCGCGACCAATTATCCGCGTCGAATTTTCGTAGATTCGGTCAAAAGTCAACCTTTAGGAAGATATTGCAAAAAATATATAAAATATGTCTTTTTTTGTTCTTAAAACAAGTAAAGTCAAATAAAAACATATCACAAATACCTTAATAGGTAACAAGAGATAAACAGGAAAAAAAATGACATTTTAGCTTTGTTAATAGGTACTAAAATGTGACTTTTTCTAAAATTCCTTTTTTTCCGTGGAAAAAAAGTGAGTACTTTTTTCCCGGACATACATACACGTAAGTAAAGGTGAATATTAAATTTAAGAATAATTTAGTATACAGAACTTACATTTACCTTATATTAGGATTTTACCTAACTACTAAACACCGCTTTTAGTTTAAACTTTTTAATTTCAATACGTGAAATTACAAAATGACATTAACAGATACTAAATATTCTTCTAAAGGGTTTTCCTTGTAATGCACGGTCTAATTGGTCAAATATACCAATCGATCAGTTTAAAACTTCAAATTTTACATAATTAATTTTCTGACTTTAATATTATGTTTTTTTTAAATTTAAGCGTCGTTTTTCCCATCACATAAAAAAATAGTGTATTATACAAGGGAAAAAATTTTAGATTTTAGCTCTCGGTTTATTGTTTCCCTCCGCTTTGCGTCGAGATTCAACAAAACCTCGAGCTATTAATCTAGAACTTTTTCCCTTGTATAATATATAACTATTTTTTTATTAAATAAAAAATTTGTTCCGCCACGTCATGATTAACATTTTATTTATTATTTAAAATTGGCATGTTTAATAAAAAAACTACGAAATTTAGAAACTTTTTAAATAAGTCTATTAAAATTTATATTTTGTAATAGTTATATAATAGTAATTGCGTAGGTCTCTTCTTAAATTTGGTTAGGAAGAACGATTAAGTGAAGTCTATTTTCACCACTTTCACCAATAATTCTGAAAAACTCCAAAAATATTCAGAAAGTGTATTTTTATAATAGCAATATATTCGTGAAATTTTATGATTCTAGCCCTTGTCCTTTTGGGATAAAAATTAAAAACTTGACTTAAATGGTTGACTTTTGACCCTTGTTTATACAGCTACCCTTTATTTTAAATAAAAAATCACCCCCTAATTTTTTTGCATTTGTTTAGAAACACCCTGTATGGATAAGCCCTTGCACAAAATAGCACCATCAAAATATTTTAAATACAAAATAGCTCCAAACCAGAACAAATCTAAGAACTCGGCAATCTAGTTGGTTTTATAGTGACGCTCGGAAGTTGTCAAAACTAACTCAAACTAACTTAAAAGTACTTTAAATAATATTATTCTTTAAATATTACCCATGTACTTGATTTGGATGGCCATATTTACGAAATTAATAAAGTTATATATACCCAATGTCGTATTTTTTAAAGTTTTTTAAGTATCATTTTTATTGGTAATATACTATACAGGGTGATTCTTTAAAAAATATATTTACCTTCTACTCTACACTGTACATATCACCAGTATTACCATTAACAAGATTTTTTTAAAAAGCTTTAAAGGATACCACATTAAACATTAAGTAGATATAACTCTTTTAATTTCGGAAATAATGCCATCCAAATAGGGTATTAGGGTAATATTAAAAGAACCAACCATCTAAAGATATTAGAGAATTATTGCAAGTTGCCTCATTAAGCTCAGGAATTATTAATACCGGACTTATTTAAATAGTGCTTGTACTCATAATTTAGAGTTATTGCAAATCATGCTGACAGTACCATTAACCTAAAAAAGGGGAAAAAATTTAATTGATTTTCTTTATTGCTTTGTGTTGTAGGGTTTTGTTTCACACTATTACAGAAATACATTTGAAAAAGCAAGGTTTTAAGTATTCTTGTTTCTAAAAACATTTCGATTTTGTGATTGGCAGCCGTTCGGTTAGACGAACAGTTCCGAAGTTAAAATAAGACCAAAATAAGGCACGTCCTAAAACCGACATCAATAAAGCCAGGCACTATCCTTATTAAGGAGTCCTTATCGTACCATGCATCTGCGCAAGCTCAGATGTCAAAATAAGGCCGGTATTATTAGTGCCTGGCCTTATTTCACTGTGCAATAATCCTCTATTGACTTTATATTCTAGGATTGAAGATATGTTCTGTATTTGTTAGGCGGATTCATTTAATGGATGCTATTTATTTACGCAAAGTCAAATTAAATAACTAAAAACAAAACAAAAATTAAATAAGGTTTAAAAACCTAATTATTAGTAAACATTTAGGTTTTTATTTTTATTTACTTTTATCTTGACAACAATAGCAGACTTGCACCAAAACGTCGATTTTTGGTTTTTAGTTACTTAATTAATTTTTTTTTTTTTGTTTTTTTGATTTAGCTTGGCGTGTATTCAAATAAATAGCATCTATTTTATATTCTAGGGTTATAAAGAGCTCGCCAGAACCTTTAAAATGATGTATCACAAGACTCCCTTATTATAAATATATTTTTCATTTTTTTTTAATTGTGAAATCCTACAAGCCTAAATAAAAATTGCCATATGATATTCAGGGTATTTAAATTTGAATAAAAATTTGAAACTACCTACTAACATGGCGAAACAAGTAACAAAAATAAACAATTTAATGTTTTGTTTATCGCTTATAAAAACCAAGTGTGCTTAAAGTGATACTTTTCTTACGAATGGGAAGTTTGAAAGCACGAGCCGTTAGGCGAGTGCAGCAATTCAATGAGTAAAAAGACACTTTTTGTATGTGTTACATACTATATTTTTCAACGACTGTATAAAAGTTTTCCAAAATACCATTTTATACATGTTTTATTTATTTAAACTTTTAATTTTTGCAACACAGCAATTATATTGCAACAAAAAAATCATAGCCTCCTTATTTTTTAAGAGACCATTATCCTTTTCATAACTATGCATTTATTATTTAATTTTAGAAAATTGTATGTACTTACTTTTTGTAGAAATAATAATAAAACAGTATAAATTCCTTTTTAGTTTCTTAGTCATCCAAATTCATTATTACTTTTAATTTACAATACATTTCTATTAAATTTATTTGCAAACTGTCAAATTTTAAAACTAGTGACACATGAACTAAAAGAAATAATGACGACATCAAACTTGACCGTTTGGTTTAGTCGCTTTTACTGTTACATTGAATAAATTGATATTTGGGGTTTATTGTAGTGGGCATTGAAACAAAACACTAATTCAAAGTGTGAAAGAAAGCTTCGAAGTGTTAAAAAAGTTATTTTTTTAACACATCATGTAATGTACTAGAATGGAGTACTTTACCTTCACGTTAACGATTAAAGAAACAGCATTTTTTTACCGGTCGTGGATTTTTTTAAAATTTATTTTACTTTTTGGCTTATGTAAACATTTTCGAGTTTATTCAAAATTTAAAAGCAGAAAAAAATATTTAGTAGTAGGTAAATAAAAAATTAAACTAGTCAATTGTTCCTCTTAAGAATAAAGTTTTCTCGATATATTTAAATTTTAAAAATACAGGCGGAATTAAAGCCATTCGTGGACGCACAGTATATTGCTTTATGGCAATTTATTTAACCAAGATTAAAGTGACATTGACAAGAAGACAAAGAAAGATTATTATTTTAATTCTCTTTATGATCCATGCCATTTTGAATTATTATAGTGTTGTAAATATACTTTAAGTAGGTAAGTGTTTATGCTCTCAAACAGAGATGATGTTTTTATTTTCTTTAAATTTAGGTAGTATTACAACTAAGCCCCTTAAATATGTTTAGGAAGTTAAATTAATTTGCTCAATAAACATAATTGTAATATAAATAAAGTAAATAATCCTGTCATAAATTAACTTATAAGACTGTTTTTCCTGATGAATATTTTATGGAAGTTGCCATGGGGGTTTGGATATGATAGGGAATTATTGCACTGTGCTATAAGCTCAGGCACTAATAATACCGGCCTTAATTTGACATCTGAGCTTGCGCAGATGCATGGTAGGATAAGGACTCCCTTAATAAGTATAGTGCCCGGCTTTATTTATGTCGGTTTTTGGTCGTGCCTTATTTTGTCTTATTTTAACTTCGGAACTGTTTGTATAACCAAACGGCTGCCGACCACAAAATCGAAAATTTTTAAAAGTAAAAATACTTTTAAAAGCTTGCTTTTTCAAATGTATTTCTGTAATTGTGTTAAACAAAACCCTACAAGAAAAAACAATAAAGAAGAACTACTCAAATTTTTTTATTTTTTAGGGTAATGGTACTTTCAAAGTGATTTGCAATTACTCTAAATTATGGGTACAAGCACTATTTAAATAATTCCCGAGCTTAATAAGGCAACTTGCAATATTTCTCTATTACCTTTATTAAAAATAATAATATGTTTTTACGATTGTTAAAATATATTTTTTAAATCAAAAAACAAAAACAAAATGTTAATCCATTGTTAAAATCAACATAAAATGCCTTTTATTAAAATCTATTTAAAATACATATTAAAAAAAAATTGAACCGACTTCAAAAGATTAATGAAACTAACCAAATAGTTAAAAATAAAAAAGGTAAAATAAAAGTTGGGTTATAACATATCGTATTAAAGTATAAAAAGCTTTTGTTAATATTGAATAGTTAAGCACATATGTTATTACACGACTTTTTTTTAATTTTTTATTATTTTCAACTTTTTAGTCAGTTTTATTATTCTTTTAGAATCATTTTCTTTAATATTTATTTTTCGCTTTATAGTTTCTTATTATTAATATTAAATCGGTGAACATACACTAAAAAACACTACTAGTACCTCTTTTCGTTACAAGCGGTTAGAACAACAATGGAGATTTAATTAAGGAATTACCAAAAAAATATTTAACTAACCAGAACTAACCATGACCCCCACCTATACTCCGTCTTCGGTTTTCTATATTGTCTGTCAAAAGCTTATAAATCGATACCCCGGGGCTGCAACCATCCGCTTTTCTTTTATTTCGGTGAAAAAGGTAAATTTTACCCAAAGGTTGTCGATTCTAAATTTTACAGCACACAACACGTCCCTGATCTCTGCTTTTTTAACCGTCTCTATTCTTTATTATCTTAGCATATATAGGGACAGCTTTGTCGCACGATCAACGTACGGCAGAGATAAAAAAAATAAGTCTAGTACCTTTCTCTCTTGCGATTCTGACTTGGTTTTTATGTGACCACCGCGGAAGTGCACCCTTTTATTTAAAATAGACTTTTTAAAATCGGTTCACAAACGCCGGAGTAATCACGTAACATACAAAAAAACATTCAGGCGAATTGTCAACCTCCTCGTTTTTGAAGTTGGTTAAAAATAGGACGTTCTTAAAAACAAACCAAAAAATCAAAAAAAATTGTCTCATTAAGACAATTTTTTTTTTGATGACGTGTTTTCTTTTTATGACTTTTAATTATTTTAATTTATATATATATTTTTTTAATTTTGCAGAAAAAATAACAAAGTTACTTTTTTTGTTCTTTTAAATACAAAAAAATCAAATATTTGATCCCAATTCACTTATTAATTATTAATAGGGTATTTTTTAAATAAAATACTCTTAATATTTATACCGGGTTAAAAATCTGTAAGTCTGCAAAACACAAAGTACGCCTAATATGTTATCAAATATATCACAGTCCTTTGCCTAACAAGGACCACGGCAAATGCATTTACCTAGGCAAATGGCTTTTAAATAGAAATTATTTTCATAAAGTCATTTGTTAAGGAAGAAAGCACTTGCCTAGGCAGAAGCCATTTGCCTAAAATAACTATTTTCCTGCAACATATACACTATACACACTCTTAATCTTAATGACAATACAATATAATACATTCTTTATGTTTGTAAATCCAAGATGTCCGCCTTTACAAAATGACGGATTACACATTTTTCCACAGCTACCTCAATATGGGTTTTAAATAAAAGGGCTTGATTGGTAGAATAGAGCTAACTATGAAAAAAATTAAAACCGAAGATGGCCGCCGCCACAAAATTGCGGATTGCATATTTTTTTCAAAACCATCCCAATATGGATATCTAATGAAAAGGCTTTATTAGTAGAATAGGGCTTATTATGAAATAAATGAACTCGAGAGAATGAGAAGTATTAACCGATAGTCAAAAATGCCAGTGGATTGCAGACCCTCAGTATTTTACCGAAGGTCATATTTTGCTTAATAAGGAGATTGAGCAAATGAGCTTGCATGAGATGGGGCTGCACTAAGCCCAGCAATATGACCCCACTCAGGTAAGACAGGTACTTAAATAAATAAAAGTACGGCAGTATTTTAGCAAAGCTGATGTTGGGACACTTTGAAGAGTATATTTTACGCGACCAAAAAATATTGGCAGACGCTTAGTTAGTTATAATTTTGTGGAAGACTTTTTGATTTGTTTTTTTTAAATTTGTGCGTTTAACATATGTTTTTATTTAATAAATATAATGATAGATTACCTAAAACAAATTGTGGCAAAATTAAAGGTAACTCGACCTTAACTTTAGTTAATATCGCGCTAACTGTTACATTGCATAAACTCGTTTTTAAATAAATAGCAGTAGGAATTAAAACAAAAACCAGTCAAAGTGTAAAAAACGTCAAAATAATAAAAAAATATATCTTTTTTATAGTGTATGTAATATTTTTATAGTATATGTAATATAGTGTACTAAAATGGAGTACTTTATGTTTATGCTAACGATTTAAAAAACAGCATTGTTTTAACGGTTGTGAAAAAATTAAATTTATACATAATCCTTAAAGCTGTGTTTTCACGGGTCACTTTTTAAAGTTGATATGGAACACAAAAAGTAATTTGATAGTAGCCGATCCGACCAAAAGAGTAGTTTGTCCAGCAGCTGCATTTGTTTTGTAGTCAGTCGACGGAACCGGCGACTGGCGGCGACAGAAGTTTAATTATGGTTGTCAAAACGCCCGTGTAAAAATGAGTAAAATTTTAGCATTGTTGGAAACGGAACTACAAGCTGGCGAGTTTATATGAGCCACAAAAAGTGGTTCGATAGTAGTCGATAAGACCACAAAAAGTAGATCGTCCAGCCGCTGCATTTGTTTTGTGGTCAGTGGCCGGGATCGGCGACCAACGGCGACGTAAGTTTAATTGTGATTGTCAAATCGCCCGTGTAAAAAAATTAGCATTGTTAGAAACGGAACTACAAGCTGGCGACAATACTTTACTTTCTGAGCATATACTTTTTCTAAAGGCATCTTCCCCTCTAGAGGCAGCTTTACCGCACGAATAACGTAAAAGAGAACAAAAATGGGTCTAGCACCTTTCTCTTTCGCGATCCTGACTTTTTTATGGGACCACCGCGGAGATGCACTTTTCAAATGAAAAAATAATTTTTAAAATTAGTTCAAAAACGCCGAAGTTATCGCGTAACATACAAAAAAACATACCGGCAAATTAAAAACCTCCTCGATTTTAACCGATTCTCAATTCGCCGCGTATGTTTTTTTTTGAAGTCAGGTTATTAATTCCCTAATTTAAAACAAATCGGTTTATATTTTTATTAAAAACTATCATCGACTTTGGTATTAAATTATTATTTTACCGAATACAAATACATCTTTGGAGGTCATCATTTCTCTTTTTAGTGTTTATACGGTCCACTTTTTGAAGTTGATATGGGCCACAAAAAGTGGTTCGATAGTAGCCGATCTGATCACAAACAGTAGTTCGTCCAACCGCTGCATTTGTTTTGTAGTCAGTCGACGGGGTCGGTGACTGACGGCAACAGAAGTTAATTGTGGTTGTCAAAACGCCTGTGTAAAAATAAGTAAAATTTTACCATTTTTTAAAGGGTAGTATAAGCTGGCGACAGTAGACCACACATCAACCAGTTTTTGTGGGCCATATCAACTTCAAAAAGTGGCCCATGGAAATACGGCCTTGGTTGTGTTAATTTCGTCGCCCAGGAAAGTTTGTGACGTATGTATGTAGGTGTACACTCGTCGGGAAGTACCATTTTTTCCCTATTTAAAACACCCAATTTAATAAAACAATTAGGGAGTGACATGGTATAATTAAGTAAATATTGCAGAATTGTTTTTCGTTAGGTAATTCCCTTATTACAAAGAAATTGATTTTTTTTTGTAAAATATGTAAAATACTTTATTTGTATAAAATTATTCTTGCGTTGAGCAAGAGCAATTAAATAAAATTATCCTTGATAATCATTACCTGCATTATCTGACAAATTCTAACAACCAATTTTTACCTATTTTTTGTTGTATAAATAATTTTAAATTATTGCAAAACCAGATGTCAAAAACCGACTCCTAACAAGAACAATAATGGGAAAAACAAATGAAAGGGACTCGATTATGTTAAAAATTGTATACGATTGTTGTTTATTGGAACAAACTATAAATTTATTTTGTATTTCTATTGTTAAATCATAAAATTATGTATTATTGTAAAAAGAAATGATGACCTCCAAAGATGTATTTATATTCCGTAAAATAATAATTTAATAATACCAAAGTCAATGGTAGTTTTTAATACAAATATAAACCGATTGGTTTTTAATTAGGGAATTAATAAAACGACTTAAAAAAAAGAATCATACACGGTGAATTGAGAACCTCCTCGTTTTTGAAGTCGATTAAAATCGAGAAGGTTTTTAATTTGCCGGTATGTTTTTTTTGGATGTTACGCGCTTACTTCGGCGTTTGTGAACCAAGTTATTTTTTTTTTTAATAGTGCATCTCCGCGGTGGACTCATAAAAAAGTCAGGACCGCAAAGAGAAAGGTGGTAGACCCATTTTTGTTCTCTCTTACGTTATTCGTGCGGTAAAGCTGCTGCCTCTAGATGGGTAGATGCCTTTAGAAATAAGTATATGCTCAGAAAGTAAATTAGGGTAGTTTCTTACCGTTTTCAATTTGTAACTAATTAGTGGAAAAAAGTGTCATGACACGAACTTTCTGACTTTTTTAAATTCGTCAATAAAAAATGCGGCCTAAAGCAGTGACGTAGCCATAGGGGGTAAAGAAGGGCAGTTGCTGCTCTCCCGTCCCCCTGACTTGGCGCTACTTTACCAGATATATAGTATATTACATTACAAGTGTGGAGAATGACTAATTTCACACGAGTGGGAATATTGTAGCACGAGGCGTTAGCCGAGTGCGACAAACCCACGAGTGTAAGAAAGTCATTTTCACACGAGTACTGTACACTATTTTTCCTACGACCACAAATTATTCACCAAAAAATAAATAAATTAAAGTTTGTCTGTTCAAAAAAAAATAAAAAACAATTGAGAACTTTGCAACACTAGGGTGATATTTACTTTGCAACACTAGTGTGATATATACTTTTCCTCACTGCTATATTATACTGTTTTGACAATATTTTTACATCGAAAATCACCTACCTAGAAGCATTATATAACTTTTATCATTTTGGAATTTAAAAAGGCCCTCACTTAATAAAAATTGTATGGTTTTGTTAGGTACCTAATAACGCTAATAGTTTAATACGGTTTTCTGCTATTATAAGGGTTTTTTAAAAATTATCGATTCTTACATATTTTAAACACTCTTCTAAATAAAACGTAAGTGGTGCATATCCAAAATATTCCGTTTTTTAAAAATATCAGTAAATAAACTTACGGGATCGGGGAGTGAAAAGGGTGCTGAGTCGCTGGGTGGGGTAAAATTGGTAAAACGAGTTAATGAAACTGAACATCACATGTAAAACTAAGTAAAAATAACAGTTTTTCCTCATATTTTTAAGAAAAAATATGTATTATTGTTGTGCTAACAATAAAAAGCCATTAATGCACTTTTAAGAACTATATTTCATAAAAGTAAACTATTCAAAAATACACAAAAGTACAATTTAGCCATCTTAACAGAACTGTACCACCACGGCTAATCACCGCGCCAATAGTCGAATGCCTGAGTCACTAGATTTATTAATTTATGACAATCATGCTTAGGCAACCAACTATACATTATAATACAAAATATAATAAATATAAAAATTGTAAATGCACAACACTGTGCCAGTCAGTGAAAGTTGTTTTTGTGGTTATGTCTATTTTTGTTTATGTTTTTATTTTTTCGTAAATTTTAATAAATATAAAATAAGATGATTTTCGCTAATTTGGGTTCTACCGTTTAAGGTAAATAAAAAGTTTTTTTTTACTGTCACTACAATAAATATGTCACTTGCAAAACCAATAGCAGTTTTTAGAATGACATCATAATATGTATCACACCAGTGTTGTAAAGTACTTTGCAACACTAGTGCTGTAAAGTACTTTGCAACACTAGTGTGATATAACGCATTTTCTATGCATGAAATCAGTGTGCTATTTGCTATTTTCACAAGTGGTCGTAGGAAAAGTAGGTTTACATTTAACATTTATTGCATGATATTTATGTAAGACAAAAATTCTGGCTAATGTAAACAATAAAAAAATGTTATCAGACACATATACTTATTTACTTTACAGAAAAAAAGAAAATTAATAATCTGTCGTTTCTTAGCATTTATTATAGGTGATCGGTTTAAACCGCAAATCGATACAAAAATACTGCAAGTTTTATAAATTACAAGTTTAAATTATTTGTTAAAGAAATATCGCAAATATTATAAGGAAATGGCGAAAATAATGCTTCAATGGGGGTAGTATTACGTTTTAAATTGAGAATTGTTCAGGTACTTACATAAATTATTAGACAGTATTTCAAAGAAATGAAATAGAAGGTTAAATTTTTATTTCGTTTTTGTACTTAAAAATAATAAAAATAATTAAAAAAATTAAAAAAATAATATTGTCTTGTGACAAAAATGCATTTGTAAAATAAAATTATTTTAAATTAAAAATATTGTTAATAAACGTTATACAGACTGTCCCAAATATATGGAAAAGTTATTTAGCCGCTGAGGTATTTATCTTAAAATCCAAGGGCCATCGAAAAAAGTTTTATATAAAAAGTGATATTGAATTAAATGGAATATTCTTTTGACCTTGAAAGTGGAATTAACGGATATTTTTGGGTCAAAATGACATTTTTAAAGAAAAATAGCAGTACCTATAGAAAGAGGGTAAGGAGTAGTCAACAATTTATTAATAGGTCAAATATACATCTAAAAGTCAATTTAACCCTGAAATAATTATCAATGATGTTTTTAAGGTCAACTCCAGGCGCCACAAGATGTCCTGTGTTATATTCTACAGTTTTTAAATTTAGTTTTTCTTCATTTGCTTACTTTTTAAATAAAAAAATTGTTTCAAATAATTGAACTCCACATGTTACTTTGATAACTGACTTTTGACCCTCATCAATTCGGTTATCAGAAAATTTTTCTCAGCTCTCGATTTCTTCAAGAAAAATGAGGGTTTCAATTTTAAAAATGTTAGAATAAGAGCATTTCAATAAAAAATACTGATGCTACAGAATTAGAACAACAAAAAGTTTTTTTATTTCTTTTTTACGTTAAAAAAGGTGGTTAGAAGGATATAAATTTATTACGTTTCTATTGGGAATTAAAAATATTTTTTGAATTTGTATGGTGGTCTTTTGGAACAAATTTAAGTATATATATCACCTTACTTCGTATTTTTTGAAGGTGTTTAAAAGATCTTTTTAATGGTTATATAATATACCGAGTGCTCACGAGATCACTTTCTGTCTGCCATTTTTTTGTCCATACTGACGAAACTAGGTTAAGTTGTTTGACCAATGAAAAGACATTTTCAGGTGTATATGATAGACTTTTACGACTGGCGGTTTCACCGGTAATGATTGGAACTTTGGATTTTAATTGGAACAATCTGTATATTTTTGGTTAGTAATTCTATAGAGCATTTTACGTAGAAATACAATTTTTTTAAAACAAATTTTTGTCAAATTTTATTTTTAAATTAAATTTATTTTTTTCGTCTAGAATACCATAATCATTCTTAAAACACATTACTCGTACTTTACTTATTTTCAAAAAATTAAATAAAGAGCTTTAAACTTTACTTTTTTAAGTTTTTTTACCCTAGTTTAAAAAATAAAATAAGACCATGTCACTTTCATAGAAAATGTAGTATTTTAAAGTGAATCCAACTCTGGCCTCTAGGTAAGAAAGAAAAAAAAATTAAAACTAAATTTGACCAACATTTGTTTAAAAAATAATCTTTTCCAACCTAAAATGGTCTGTAGAATCCAAAAAACCAAAACTATACAAGGTGTCTCATTTAAACATCAAAAGTTCCAGTCATTTCCGGTGAAACCGAAAGTGGTAAAAGCTTATATTATATACATACCCTATATAATAACCCTATTAATTCTTGTCAGTATCGATAAAGATATAAAAAATGGCAGCCCGAAAGGACTCTCGTGGGCGCCTGGTGGTAGGGGAGCCCAAGAGGGGATTTCGGGATTTACTACAGCGCGGCAGATTAATTACCGGAGAATACCTAGTACCCGGTTAAGTACCTCCACCAAATATGAGCCCTGTGTACAGGGCCGATCGTAAAAATCAAAAATATTTTCATCAAAAATTTTAATTACTTGCTAAAAAGTGTATATTTTACTAATCCGACAATTTGAGAGTGACGTAAAGAAAGTTAAAGGCTACAAAGTTGCAAAAAAACGTCATTTTGACATTCTTGAGCTTGGCTATATATTTTTTTATTTTGAAGAAAATAATTTAAGGATAACGAAAAATATATAATCCGATACGATCCAAACGATTTTCA
Source organism: Listronotus bonariensis (assembly GCA_014170235.1). NCBI lineage: Eukaryota > Metazoa > Arthropoda > Insecta > Coleoptera > Curculionidae > Listronotus > Listronotus bonariensis. The sequence goes on along the minus strand of JACEGR010002470.1, from coordinate 5,197 downwards.
CAAACCGAAATTATAACATTATTTTTTGACATATTTAAAAGTCTATAGCCCCTTTCTCCACCGATAAAAAGTTATATATTAGAAAGGGTCTTTCAATAAGAGTGATAGTATTTCATACAGAGATTTCTTGGTTTCGAATCCACATTTTTTTATTTTCTAGGTATTACTATATTTAGTATAGTGTGCAGTTTCATAATGCAGCATTTGATTTCTCAGTTGTGGCAACGTAACGTTTATTTAGTTGAAAATTGGGTCGCCATCATAGGTACTCTGCGCAGGTTATACGCGCACTGTGAAAAAGGTTAAATGTGGGAAACTTTACGTTAAAACTTATCCACAAACTTTTTCAAAGTGCGGTGGATAACCTGCGCTGAGTACCGATAATGGCAATCCAATTTTCAAGTGAAAAAACGTTTAGTGGCCACAACTGGGCTACCAGTTTGGTAATATTTTTTACTACTTCCAACTTCCAACCGATCGAGAGGAATCAGACTCTGCATCATAAAACTGCACACTATACTTAATATAGTAACACCTAGAAATTAAAAAATCTGGATTAGAAACCGAGAAATGTCTATGTCAAATACTATCACTCTTATTGAAAGAGCCTATATATATATATATATATATATATATATATATATATATATATATATATATATATATATATATATATATATATATATATATATATATATATATATATATATATATTATACAAAGTATTTTACTCCCTTTAAAGACAGTTAAAAGAAAACATCCTGCTTTTCTATGCTATCCACCACGACTCTCTCCCCAGACCGGTTTCGCCTGCCTTACAGGTACTCATCAGTGAGGCTGTATCGAGTCGTGGTGAATAGCATAGAAAACCAGCGTCTACTTATTAGGCAAGTTTCATTGTCCAGCGGTAGGATATTAAATCCTGCCGTTGATGCCCTACTGAAATCGCATTCAGTAAATACGAGCATCAATTGTAGCGGGGTGGCTATGTATGTTAAAGCACAAGGAAAAAATTCCCTACTGTCTTGGTATATTATACAAAGTATTTTACTCCCTTTAAAGACAGTTAAAAGGAGACATCCTGCTTTTCTATCCTATCCTCCACGACTCTCTCCCCAGACCAGTTTCGCCTGCCTTACAGGTACTCATCAGTGAGGCTGTATCGAGTCGTGGTGAATAGCATAGAAAACCAGCGTCTACTTATTAGACAAGTTTCATTGTCCAGCGGTAGGAGTGTTTTTAATTTGACACCCGGTACAAGTACCTTTAAAGTTCTCAATAACTAAGTTGCTGTTTATTTGATAGGATTTAAAAAATCTTAAATTTATAAATTTTATTGTTATTGGAATATAAAAATTTTACTGCGTAAATAGGTTTTAATTATTATTTTTTAATCTTTTAGAAATTTTTACCTTAATTGGAAAAATAAGTCAGTAAATCATGTAATTGTGCTTTAATTAACTGTTTTATTTTTAAAAACTTTGCGTCAGTTTTACATCGTGATAAATAACTATGACATGAATGCAAACAACAATTTTTAAATAGTGCAAATTTAAAGATTTTTCCATGCAATATTTTTTTTAATTATAGTCTTTTTTTGTTAAAATTCCACATATTATTTCCTTGGTTTTACAAAATAATATTGTATTAGAAATGATTCACACTATCTGAGATTTATAATTAAACTAATTATCCTGCGCAGACAAGCTTTGACAAGAGTGTAAGTTAGGGAAACTAGCCTTAAATAACCTATTCCGCTAAAATGACACATTGTATAATTTTTAAATCTCCCACTTTAGAACCAACTTCTTAAGCGTGTTTAGAGCGTGTAAAATGATCACTACAGTTAATAGAGAATTATTGCAAGTTGCCTTATTAAGCTCGGGAATTATTAATACCGGCCTTATTTAAATAGTGCTTGTACCCATAATTTAGAGTTATTGCAAATTATGTTGACAGCAGGCCCGTATTATCCATTAGGCTGACTAGGCTACAGCCTAGGGCGCCATGAAAAAATAGGCGCCAGACAGGGGAGTAATAGGCGCTGGACAGGAAGGTTTTTAAAAAGTTTAGGTTGAGTGGGGATTTTTGATGACTAATTTGGAATGAAATAGACAAATAGGGGTGAAAAGGAGGGAATGACCTTTTTTGGTGGAAAATAGGCGCCCTGGAAATTCTAGCCTAGGGCGCCTCAAACAGTTAATACTGCCCTGGTTGACAGTACCATTAACCTTAAAAAAGGGGAAGAAATTTTAGTAGTTTTTCTTTATTTTTTTGTGTTGTAGGGTTTTTTTATAACACAATTATAGAAATACATTTGAAAAAGCAAGGTTTTAAGTATTTTTACTTTTAAAAACTTATCGATTTTGTGATCGGCAGCCGTTCGGTTCGACGAACAGTTCCGAAGTTAAAATAAAGCCAAAATAAGGCACTATACTTATTAGGGGAGTCCTTATCCTACCATGCATCTGCGCAAGCTCAGATGTCAAAATAAGGCCGGTATTATTAATGCCTGGCCTTATTTCACTGTGCAATAATTCTCCATTAATAAAACTACAGTACCGAAGTTTTTTTTTGCACGACAATAAGAAATTCATTAACCGCAAAATAATTCTAATCAATTTAGAATTTGTGTATTTTTGCGAAGTTACGTAGTTTTGTTACAAATTTTCTTACTTTTTTATAAATGCACAATAATTTGGCTACGTTTAAACAGGGCGTAATTTATTTGATGGCTAAAAATACAGGGTATGATTCTTTAGCTTTTTCAGAAAGAAAAGTTCATATGAATATAAGTCCTCAACCTCTTAACTTTTGAGATACAAAGCGTTAAATTTAAAAAATCTATTTTTTAAATATCCTAACTATTCTTTACTCAATTGTGTTTTAATTTGGCAATATTATTAATTACATTAAGGGGGTAATTTATGATCAACTTATTTACATTTGATAAGTTCAGTGGCGTCTCGAGAGGCAACTGAAGGAATATTTCCAACTGAAACCGGTACGCCACTGAGTGTGTAAATGTGTGTAAAAATTTTGTGTCTTTTTTAGATTGAGCAAATAAACATGCTGCTTTTGTGTCTTTTATTTTTTTCCCGTATCTTGTTTAGTTTAAGAGAAAAAAACTTAATTGCATACTTTAAAACCATAAGAGCAGCATTCATTTTCTTTTAAAAATTAGGTTTTATAATTTTAAATTAGCAATTATGAAATAAAAATATTAAATATTAATTTAAATAAGGTTTATATCCCGTATAACAGTTTTTATTAAAATAAGTGATTCGAATTTTTTTGTTTTTTGTTTTCAAAAATTTTAGCACCTTGTATCTTAAAAGTTAAGACGTTTAGGACATATTTTGATATGGTAGGGAATCATACTAAATACTAAAAATATACTTAAAATACCCTCTATTTTTAGCCATCAGTTAAATTACACCCTCTAGAGTTATATTTTTAATTTTATTATACATAGGTACAGGGCCGTATCATCCATTTGGCTGACTAGGCTACAGGCTAGGGCGCCATACAAAAAGAGGTGGCAGACAGGGGAGTAATAGGCGCTAGACAGGGGAGTTTTTAAAAAGTTTAGATTGAGTGGAGAAATTTGGTGACTAATTTCTCTGTTAATAAATTTCGGGTGGTCAAACAAGGCGCCGCTACGGAGGAAAGGACCTTCTTTTTTTTGCTCCCTTTTTTGGTTGAAAATGGGCGCTCCGGGAATTCTAGCCTAGGGCGCCTCAGACAGTTAATACAGCCCTGCATAGGTAGGTATATTTATACTCCCAAAATTTAAACATGTTTACCAAATTGCATTTTTTTGGGTAAAATAAAAAACATGTAATAAGTGTAAAAACGTACCATGTCAACGTGTTCAATAACATCTTTTTTTTTTCTACACGCCAAGGATGTTTACAGTGGGTCGATGCTGAATGCTATTATTGCTTCCCTAGGACTAAGATATCTATCTGTGAACTTTTTGTTAAGTGAAAAAACAGTCAAGTTTATTTACAGAAATTTAGGTCTACGTTTTATATTATTTTTTTTCATATTATAAATGTTAAATGTTTTGAATGCAAATAAGTTTTAAATTTACTTAATATATTTGTTTTTACTTTTAAAATCCTTAAAATCCTATTAGGTAGTAAGTAGTAGTTAAGTAATGATTAGGAATAAGTAATAAAGTCACTTAACAATTTGTTATAATAAATCGCATTATTATTTTTTTAAATATGGAGAAAAATTTATAAAGTATGTCACTTTAGGCCAGGTTCCCCTACATTAAAATAATGCACGGAATAAAAAAGATGTATTTTTTTTGGGTAAAATAATTATTCTTAAAAGAAGATTTATTTTATATTGGTGGGCATTAATTTATCAAAAAATGTTATTTGAGGGGTCTAGTGGATTTATGCACCTGCAGTCGATGGACTCTTTAAAACTAGCTTATACAAATACGAGTACACCTGAAAACGCTAAAATTTTTTTAGGGTTTTAGGAGAAATTATTTAAAATTTTACGGTATTGTAAAAGCCTCCCTGGTACTGCAACTCTTAAATATATTTTTAATCGTTAAGTCCCATCTACAAAATTTGTTATCTGGAACATGTTCAACATGAACAGTAATGGCGGCACCGTTACCAGAGTTCCTAGTTTTGTGCTACACGTATTTTTTTGTTTTACTTAATGGAATATTCTACCTGTTTTTATCGCAATAAATTGGGCAGGCCATCTTAATAAGTTCCTAACTTTTTAAAATTTTATTTTTAATAGTTGCTAAGATATGATAACCCGATATTTTGAGTAAAAAGTACAGAAGCGCTAAAATATCTCCAGAACTGCTTGAGCTGTATTTACAAAATTTGGTATCTGATTTTTTTGGGCAAGTAGAATGAAACAGTACGCTGGGTATTGTTGCCAAATTTCCTAATTTTACGCTACTTGTAATATTTTAATAATTTTAAATACCTATGATCCCCTATTTATTTTTATTGCAACTAATAGGCATGCCAACTTTAGTAAAATTCAATGTTGTCAGACTTCAATGTGCCTAAATACATTTTGTAAATACATCTACATATAACGGTTTTAAAAATATATAGGCGCCATCGTACTTTTTGCAAAAGGGGGAGAAAGATATGATTTTAAAAATTTGGAAACGTATAAAATTTAATCCGCCCAATTTAGTGCAATAAAA